>JAJMEZ010000012.1:0-301382 GCA_030574455.1 Priceomyces fermenticarens | reverse complement strand
AGAAGGATTTGAAGTAATGGAAGAATTCTTTCTTCAAAATAGCAGACCTCTGTCCACTCACTCACAAAAAAGTAACAAGACGGACCATAGTCAGGATCTGCCTCCAGATAGCAGAAAGTCAATGCATCCACCACCGAGTTCAGACTCCATGGGATACGACGATGATAGCAAAGATACCGATGAGGAAAATATCGTGCTCCAACATCAAACTGACTTCAATACTGATAATTTATTCTTTCTTGAGAAGAAGTTGCCAGAGTTGTCTACTTTGTTTATAGAAGAGGATATTGGTGGTGATTTTCAGGCTGCAAGGTTAAATTACGAAAGAAAAAGTCAAATGTTTCTTGCTAAAGCAAGATTGTTGAAACCTTTTCTTTCAGAAGATCTTGATGAGGATGAAAAATTGATAATAAAATTATACGATGTTGACGCAGTTTCAAGTCTTTATGGAGGAGAAATAGTATATAAAGAGGACTTAAAACTTGTATTGGAAAAGTCGTACCAAACAGAAAGATCCATGGGCCAACGTTTACAAACAGCTGAAAACTTCAATAATATATATGTCAATCACAGTGAAGGTATTTTGCATGTCAGAGTCAGATTACCAGATGATAAGGGCTGTTACCATGTCTGGACCTATATTGGAAAGTTTATAGCCACTAAGTTCATTGAGACCGAGGAAATGCCTTTGAACTCCGAGACATATGAACAAGCCAAAGAACAGCTAGCCATAATTCATAATCTTGGATTCAGTCATACCGATATTGCACATCGTAATCTCATATATGGAAAAGATAAGAAGGTCTATATCATTGACTTCGAAAGGGCTACCACTAAAGATTACTCTGGTGAAGATCAGAAAAATTTGAGAAATATCTTTGAACATGGTTGCATTGAGTAGATGTAAATTCCATGGGTGCTTTATTTGTATACGAAGCTGCATGCAATGAGCTTTATTTGAATATTTGCTAAGATTTTCATTAGTCTTACCGAGGCAATCTATTTCTCTCTCATTGCAGCCTTTTCGGCGCATATTTTGGCTGCAAAATTTTCTGCTATACAATTGCAATGCTTAGGTGGGGCGAGAATAACAAAGGCACACTTCTTCACTTCTTTTGTACAAAAGATATCAGTCCAGTTTTGAATAAGTTTTTAGATATTTGACAAATAATCAAAGTAACATGCTTGATTTAAAAAAGTTAGAGCTTGCCATTGAGCACCCCCCCCCTTTATGAATATACATAGAAACTCGATATTGATCCATATTTAATGTATATTGTGACTTTTCCCCCGATGGAAAGAAAAAGTAACTTTTGAGATGATAGTAGAAAAGCTGTTTCAAAAAGAGGATGAAGAGGTAGATCTATAGATGGAATACTTACAGCATAACTTTTTGAGCTTTTTCTCTCTTAGTGGTGCCAAGATGACATATACCACGTTACAGTTGCAGAGGTTAGCCTTATCGCTTCCATAATTAACATGTAAATATCTTCAGGTTATAGACTTTCCTGAAGATTGACATCTCGGCATGTATTACAAGGGTTTTTTAACTTTGGGACCGAGTGCTTTAAAAAAATAAACTTCGACCCAACTCCGTTCATAAATAACCATGTGATTTCTAATGACATCACTCAATTCAATATAATGAGGAGAACATTTCGGTATGATTTTGGTTTTCTTTTGAGAGACATTGAGTCTATAATAAGCGGTAAAACATCTCTCTTGAGCGGAACAGGTGTGAGAAGAGATGGTCGTTCTTGCCTTAGCGAACAGGAACTTTACCAACCTCGAGAATGGACGAATGGAAGGTTCTTGATTGTCCATGAGGATGCAAGCTTACAGCTTCTGAGAAACAAAGTTTTGTATGTATCATCGAAGTCCATGATTACTCAATACTTGAAAACTATATATCGATGAGTTCACGAGACCTTTTGGAACTCTTGAACAAAAATTTATCCTTGAGATTACTTATATGTAAAATGATCTATTCAGGTGTAAATTTGGGGGTTCTTACCACTAACAAGGTGTATGTGATTGTAAAGTATGATGTTGAATATTATGAAAGAAATAAAGAGACATTGAATGACCTTCACCATACCCTTGGAATATTATATCACTGACCCATTTTCTTCATATCCCACAATCAAAGAGACACTGATATACCTTTTAAGTGAGCCTATGACACAACTTGACCGAGTTAGACGAGAATTTTGATCCAGCCATTGATCAAAGGCACCTCATCAGATATGGACGGATACAATTGCCCACTTCAACGTCATTTGCACCCAGATCTAGTAGGTCATATCTTGAGAACAGCCAATTGGTGCTTGAAGAAGGTCGTGATGATGATTTGGTGCCACTAAGACTAGGTGATCAGACAAAAAGTCAGATGTTTATCGCAAGGGCCAGGTTGCTCAAGCCGTTTCTTTCAGAAGGATTCAATGAAAAAGAGAAATTGGTGATCAAGGTTTATGATCCTAGCAATTATTTAAAAGTAAGTCCAAAAGAATGGTTAAGTGCAGAATACACTGGCAACTATAAAGATTTGAAAAGTACTTTTTATGTACGTAATTGAATTAAAGCTTTGCCAGCGTTTTCACTTCGCAGCAATTTCAACTCTCAACTTAATGATGATCGATCGGAAGAAAAGGATGGCTTCTTCCCCGTCATCCTCAACTCTGTCATCGTTTTAATGGATGTCTCTGTCATCTAACTCTCTACTAGTTCCTCTCTACATCATCTTGCGTCATTATCATTATATTACATTACATAGTCCTAATCATCTCTAATCGGGCCCTCGAAGAAGAGTCACAGAGAACCCCCGGGCACTGGTATCGCTGTGATCACCCTGTCCTGGTCCATGCAAGTATCCACAGGGGCAATAGTCACTTTTAAATTTAAGTTGTTGATCTATTTCCATATCATTTGACTCATTAGCAGGGGTCATTATCCCATTCGATATCACGGTTCCGTCAAAAGTCATTTCGACCTTTCTTTTTTTATGGCTCTCGAAGGGCTCAATATAGGTTCGCTTCTCCATTTATACCTTTTAATATATTATGCTACCTCCTGCCGTCCGATTATGCTTCTGCTCCTGCCGTCCGGAACATGTTATGCCTGAAAAATTTTATGACTGATACGGTCACGTGGACAGAAATAACTTATCGAGGAAAAAAGAGTGAGTGAGAAAGGGAAGGAAAAAAAAAATAATAATAAAGATGTCATGTGCACTATCACGTGTTGTAGATCTTTTTCTGTTTTTGTCTTATTTATTTATAGTTACTTGGGTCACGTGTCTTTCCGCGTGACTTGATCATTTCACCTGATACTAAACGTGATGATAATGCCAACTAAGCTTTAACTATCAATCATCATGGGGATAAGAAAGATCTTTCAGAAAAAGGACCCTACGGAGGCCGAGCTCGTGGAGGACTTGAACAGAATTGGGGTGGCAACGAAAACCAAGAACCCAAGACAGGAAAAGTTTGGTGCGTTTAGACAATATGCTCAAGAACGGCAGCAAATGAAGCCAGGATTGGCTCCGGTGAATCCTTACTCTAGTATGGGGAATTCTGGTGATAGCAATCCATATGCCGAGGAGAATCAGGAAGAAGGTGAAGGTGAAGGTGAAGAGCCGGAGGGAAACCCTTACTCACGGTCGAATAGATCGCAATCACCAGCAAAGGCCAATCCATATCAATCGGATACTACGCTGATGAGTACCGCACAAAGCACGCGGACACAGGGTTCTAAGGCCAAGGCAGGTCTGATGAAGTCGACGTCAAAGTCGAACCCTTATGCAAATTCCACAAGGTCGAGGAGTGATTTTGATGGGGATACGATTACTTCGAGTAGGTCGAGGCCCAGTCAATATGAAGGGTCGATCAAGACTTACGACGACTCGCAATCGATTGCCAGCAGTAGGTTAACGAGACAAGGAACGAGGAATACGGTGGCCACGGAAGATACACTTGATTTGAACGATATCCCCACCAACACCATGTCTGCACCCAGGAGAGTCAAGAGATATGACACTAGAGATGATGAGACACTTGATTTGAATGCAGAGGCTGAGGAAGACGATTTGAATGTAGAACTTGATGATTTAGAGGAAGAGCCCGAGGTGAATTCCGAGGATGAAGAAGTCGAGGCAATTAAGCAAGATATAAGGTTTGTTAAGCAGGAATCGCTTGCCCTGACAAGAAACACCTTAAGAATGGCCCAGGAGGCCGATGCCTCGGGAACCAATACTTTAGGAATGTTGGGATCACAATCGGAACGATTATACAATGCGGAACAGAATTTATTGTTGTCTGATATTCAAACGAAGCAAGCAGAAGAAAAAGTTAAAGAATTGAGAAGATTGAATCGGTCCATTTTTATTCCTGCTTATGGGAACCCCTTCAACAAGAAGTCAAGATTGGCTCAACAAGAAGAGAATATTAAGGTGCAAAAGACACAAGAAAAGTATATGCGTGATGCCAATAGAAAGAACATGTACGAGAGTGAGCAACGACTCAAGCTGGGGATCACGCAAAATGCCACCAGTTCTGAGGTTCATCAAAAGTACCAGGGTGAGAATAATTTGAAAGCAGCACAACGGTACCAATTTGAGAATGATTCTGAGGATGATGAAATAGAGAAAGAACTTGCCAGTAATTTGGATCAAATCGGCTTATATGCCAAAAAATTAAAGGGTTCTGCCAACACGATGAGTACCGAAGTCGAGGGCCAAAACACTAGATTAAGAAAGATTGAAGAGGACACCGACAAGCTTGATATTGATGTTCACATGAACAACACCAGGTTGAGCAATATACATTGAGCGAGCCCCTTTACATAGTTAAGTAGTTAATTGTCAGACAGCTTCGAGAAGCTTTGATCTAAGTTTGTTAATTTATTATCTGATGCGTGGGCCTAGCCACAAAATTATCTAGTGGCTGGTGTGCAGTTTTCTTTTTTTCTGTCTTTTCTTTGATAATTTTTTCTGCAGACATTATGCGAATTTCCTGCATGGCCTGTGGGTGGAATCAAAAGGAATCACCTACGGCTCGGTGGTGCATATTACCCCGATTATTACATATCGCTATCATCATCAGAATAGATCAAAAGAAGTAAGGCATGATATATATATTAGGGTTAAACCCAGATTTTGAAATAAACATCAAAACATTCATGCAAAAATGGAGGTTCGTAGAAACCTGCACCACAACATTCAAATGAAAGAGAGCATTCTTGTGGGGAATGTTCTCTTGAATTTCACTTCGATATTTGTTTCTTTGGGGGTATTCTTATTTGGATTTGAGCAGGGTCTCATGTCTTCATTACTCACCAATAAATATTTTAAAGCCTATTATAAATACCCAACTCCATTTGAAGTTGGTAGTATGATTGCCATTTTGGAGATTGGGGCATTGTTCTCCTCATTTGTCGCAGGGAAGGCAGGTGACTCTTGGGGTAGAAGAAAGACAATAAGGTACGGTTCATTTATTTTTGTTATTGGAGCCACCATTCAGGCTACTTCTTTAAACATATGGAATTTGGCCTTTGGTAGATTGATAGGAGGTGTAGCTATTGGGTTTTTAACCACGATTATTCCCTGTTACCAGTCAGAAATCTCCCCACCTGACGACCGGGGGTTCTATGCTTGTTTGGAATTCACCGGGAACATCATTGGCTATGCCACGAGTATTTGGGTGGATTATGCCTTTTCATTCATTGAAAATGACTTGTCGTGGAGATCTCCCTTGATTGTTCAGTGTGTCATGGGCTTGCTCCTCTTTTTAGGGTCCTATATCATTGTGGAGACTCCAAGATGGTTGTTGGACCATAATCACGATATAGAAGGAATGGTGGTGATCTCTGACTTGTACGCTGACGGTGATGTCGAAGATGATGTCGCCATTAAGGAATATAGAAATATCAAGGAAAATATCTTGATTGCTAGAGTCGAAGGAGGTGAAAGATCGTACTATTTCTTATTCACCAAGTACGCCAAGCGAGTTTCGGTGGCTTGTTTCTCGCAGATGTTTGCCCAGTTGAATGGGATCAATATCATTTCGTATTATGCTCCCATGATCTTTGAGTCTGCTGGCTGGGTTGGAAGACAAGCGATCTTGATGACGGGGATCAATGCCATCGTTTACGTGTTGAGCACTATCCCCCCATGGTATTTAGTGGATAAATGGGGTAGAAAACCACTTCTTTTATCGGGAGCCGTCCTCATGGGGCTTCCTCTTTTGACCATTGCCTATTCTTTGGAGTTGGACAATACCCACACCCCCATGGTGGTTGTGGTGTGTGTCATTATCACCAACGCTGCCTTTGGGTACAGTTGGGGCCCTATTCCTTGGTTATCGAGTGAAGTCTTCCCCAATACTGTGAGGTCCAAGGGTGCGGCCATGTCCACGGCAACAAATTGGTTGTTCAACTTTATTGTGGGAGAAATGACTCCTATCTTGCTTGATTCCATCAAGTGGAAAACCTACTTGATCCCTGCAGCCTCGTGCTTCCTCTCGTTCTTGTGTGTACATTTCCTCTTCCCGGAGACAAAGGGGCTTTCATTGGAGGACATGGGATCCGTGTTTGATGATAAATCGTCGATTTTCTCCTTCCATTCACAGGGTTATGGGTCTACCGATAACGGCTCTGAAAGAAGAGCGTCCTTCTCTGCCGAACCGTCACAATTCGAGACAGCAGCTTCCAGAGCAAGAAACCCGGCATTAATGAGACCAGAGATTGACGGGTTGATCGCTGGTGCCTCTGCCATGAGCAACTCTGTGCCCCAAATGTCACAATTGAAGCCAGTGAAGTCGGACGTTTCTGCCTCCGATGTCAGTGGCATCGCAGAAAGCGTTTCCCCCAGCGATCTCGAACCTCCAAGCTACGAAGAAATATATCAGTTCAAATTGGACGAAATAGAAAATAGCGGATTTAAGAAGCTTTTGCATTCAATTTTTTCCAAACCTCAAAAGAAGTCGATTGACGAAGAGAGTCATCTATTGAATAGAAATTAGATATTTACATAGTTATTATTTTTTCAAATGGATATCCATTTCGATGTCGGCATTTTCAATCATTTCATCTGACGCTTGTTTCATTATCCCCGATTTTTTCTCTTGAAATAATTTCCCCAATTCTCTTTCCACTTCACCAATCAATTCGTCGTAACCGGCATTCTTTGACCTCACTCGCGACTCTCTCAAATATCTTTCGGCCTTATTGTACTCACCCAAATGAAGATTCACCACCCCTAAGCCATACACAGCAAGAGCCAACGTCTCGTTGATGGAGGTGTTGTTCTGGGTGACGCTAGAAGGAAGGTTTTTCGCGAATTCCAACACCGATTCGTATGATTTGATCGAAAGAGCAATGCATCTTTCCTTATTGAGCACCGCCATCTCATACTCTTTTCTCTCTGATTCAAGGATATTTTTCTGTAATTTTTCAATGATTTGCTGGTTTCCCTTTAAGTCCTGTTCTGTTTTAAGTGTCTTGTAATCAACGTCAATTGCTTCACTGAATTTTCTTCTGAAGGAGATCTCCTGGGCCTCGTACAGCTCTGCCTGGAGATACAACAACGATGCCAAGTTGCATTGGGACAAAAGCACTTTTTGCGGCTCCACATCGGCCAAGAGCATCCATTCGGTCATGCTGATCTTGATTCGGGCCGCCATATTGAGATCACCAGTGGAAATACATAATGCAGAGAGAAGATCAATGGCATTGAAAAATTCATCCGTGAACGGCTCCCACGCCCCCGGGTTCTTGTCAATCACCGTGACCACACCATCATGACTGATTTCCATCGAGTCGCCATCGATGGTGGCAGTATAATCCTTCTTATCGTCGCTGGTTCCAGAATGATGCGTGAGTTGGGTCAAGGAATTCACCGGCCCTAGTTTCCTTTGTACTTCATCCTGAGCAATGATGAGATGGGTCATTAAGATGGCCTTGGCCAATTGCGGGTTGTCGCCATTGAGCTCCACCAACTTGACCGCGATCCTCAAGTCCTTTTGTATAAGATGGGCCCGATGATCCGTACCCTTGATTCGCTTGCCGTCGATGGAATCACGTTTGGCCGTCAACACTTTCAAGTAAAGCGTGGCGATCTCGTTGTAAACAAAGGCAGCATCTTCGGTTCTGTTTAATCGTTCAAACATTTCGCCCACTTTCAATTGGATCCCGGTGTACTCGTCGCTCAAGGTATCCATGCCAATCTCATTACAATGCTCAATAGCCTCCAAGTAGTATTTTAGTGCCAACTGGTAATCGTTCTCGCCCTTATCACTTTCTGCCCAAAGACCCTTCCTTAAGATCTTGGCCACGGAGGATGGGAACGTATGCTTCGGCCAAAACATATAATAGGCGTAAGCAGTAATGGCGGAAAACCCCAACGAGATGTACAAGAGTCTCTTGGGCCATGATGGGCCCGTGTAGTAGGGAGCATTGTAGTTGTAGTTGGTATATATATTACGACGGAGCACTCCTCTACACCGGGATATATTGTGCCATTTTCTGGCGCCAGCAATCCGGGTCCTAAACATGGTTATAGAAAATATTTCGAGCGCTTTTTAAATCATTAATATATCATGTCGAATATTCTCTCGGTATTTAATCCATCACCAGGACGTGATTTGCCCGACAAGAACTGTGCACCGTGCACTGCGATCCAGTCGTTGGTCTGCTTTGGAGGAGGGACTTATTTAAGTTCGTCTCTTCCGTTCAAGGACCCCAAGACGGGCCGCGTGGATTTGGTGAAGAACCCCCTCTGGTGGCAAAAATCAGTGAAGGGGTTTGGCATCTTGCTCTTTGGGTTTGGCGCTTACCGGGCGGGAGAGTTGGCCCAAATATATCTACGGAAGAAATTTGATTAGGGGAGAGAAGAGAGAAGAAATGAGAGATCGAGAAGATAGAAGATAGAAGATAGAAGATATGAGAAGATGAAAGGCCAGAGATCGTTAGATGATCAAGAAATCAGATGAAGTCAAGATCAAGAAGTCAAGATCAAGAGGTGAAAGAATTAGAAATCAAAAATCAGAAGTCAATACCACAAGTCTAAATCAAGCCAAAATCAAAAATCAAAAATCAAAAGTCAAAAATTACACAATCAGACCAAGAAAGCAATGTTTAACCTCTTGCTGTTGCCATCCGATTTATGTTCTCGACTGTAACCAACACTGATATCGTCTATTGCTATTGCTGCCAAGTCTCACGTCTTCTCGATAGTCCATAGCCTTCCCTGTATTTAGTAGGATCTGACAGTTGCGCTCGACAGGGCTCGAGCGGTGTACATAGCCATAATATATCGCAACCTCGTGAGCATAGCGAGAGCTTCCAGCGAGAAGTGCGTAAGTCACTGGTGCCAGCACCGAGCTGCACCAGCAGTCCCGGCAAGTTTTGTGCGACAGCGCATTCTTGGAGCAGTGACAAGTGCGAATGCCAAGCGAAGTGATTGACTATGAGCACGAAAAGACGCGCGCCGCCATCGCTACACTTCCGCATCGCTAATCTTCGCGGAGCTACGGCGCGAGGCCAGAGCTCCGCCCATGCCCACCATCAAACCTCGCGGCTCCCACCGCGCTCCCACCGCGAAGCCAGACCTCTACCCACGCTAGCAACCTTCTTTTGACGGTCTCGCGACCACTAATTTGCAAGTCCCCCGCAAATAAGCCACTATGTTTGGACCTGCGTTAGTCCGCACTAACAGCGCTAGACGCACAGTAGCCCACGGATCTGGTCCCTGACATCGCTAAGAAAATAACCCGTCATTTCTTCTTTGGTAAAAAATATTGGGACAGACTTCGAACCACTTGGCATATTTACGAATGATAACCTTCATCTCCTAGATAATATGATGTTTTAAAACCTTAATGATGTTCCGCAATATCTTTTCATTGCCTCAATCCCCTGAAATAGTCGCGTTGCCGACTGCGCCTCTTCTACAATCAAATGTTAAAACGCCAGAAACAGAAAAAAAAAAAAAAGGAGGCACAAACTTCCTGGATATTCCAATAAGTGGAAAAATGTAATGCATTAGTGAGATCTCAATGATAAATTGTTTTTGGTGAAATTGAGGCTCCGTCGTTTTACCTTGTAAAGCTAAACAAATATCACAGCCATGTTTTACCATCTCCAAAGACGGGTTTACGCGCAGGAGAGCATGCGTGTACTGTAGATGGCGATTCATGGAGATGCCGCATATTTCCAATGCAGCAAACACAACGTCACAATAGATTCCATCGCCACTACCGTATCAGCAAATAACTAGTGACTCCGAGGTCCAACCGTTAACGGTGACGAAAAGTTTTCACGCAGTAATATTGCTCTATTATGTTCCATAAGCGATGTATTTTGTATCTTGTATCTTCCCTTCTCTTGTATCTTCTCTTGTCCCTTGTTATTTCTTCACCTCTTCTCTCGTCTCTTGTCTTCTCTGCCTCATTCATCTTGTGCTCTTGTTACTCGCATCACTAGACTCGCTTCTAAGATCTCTCCTCTGCCCTTGAAACAATTGCTTCTGGTCCATTCCTGTACATTGGGTCGCGGAGAAATTCTCTGCACCAATGACGCATCGCTTACACTTGCGTAGCAGCAATAACCATGAGTGACGACCACCACCTCCGGCTATCCGCCAGGCAATTTAGCAACCTAGATCAATAACTTGACCAATTTGAACGATATCTACTCCTCGTAAACGTTCTACCACTTGATTGTGCTGTTATTTACATTATTGCTATATTCCATGGTCGTGCGCGTTCCGGAAGCTTTCCTTTTTTTCACTCTTTTTGTCGATGGTCCCCGCCCGAGCTACAAACCTGACTCCCCCACTGCCGCCCTCTATCTGTCATAGGCGCTGCGAAAAATTTACCCCTGGAACACATTATATATAGTTACTCATAACCATACATAAAAAAAGCCAACAACGTTTGGAGATTGTCAGTAAGACATAAAATCAATCCAAATTGCACAGATCCAAACATTTTATCAAGATCCAAACATTCCATTACAACCCAATCTTCGTTGGTAAATAAACAATATTTCCACTGGCTAGACCCAGATCTCAAAGCCGACTCCAAACAATCGGCAGTAAACTGCAGAATAGTGCTCAAAAACGTTCGTTAGCAAAATCATGGAGCAACAGTTTTTAAGTGTGGATTCGTCCACGCTTGACTCCCAGTTGCATGAAAATCATCGAGTTCTTTTAAATGGTCATAAAGATTTTGAATTATCGAACCCTGCAAATCCTAGAATGAGCACTTCATTCCTGGCGGCAGATCCAAGATTTGGCCACAATATGTACCAATTTCCTGGTCAAATGAATCAAATGCAAAGAATGCAACAACAAGTACTTCAGCAAGATTTACGCCAGCCTTTACCTCAAGCGTCAATACATCAAGATTTGTCGCATCTGTCGGTGCTGGGGCCCTCGTTACTGAGTGGGCCCACACCACACGACGATCCTTCACCTCATCCAAGCTACGGTAGAGCTTCCTCTCAGTCTCAACTTCCTCTGTCCACTCATAGACACGACGACGAAGGCGTTGCCCATAATGATGACGGTGAAACGAAATTTGATTTCGTCAATAAAGGGTTTGTGGCCCCTATCCCCCCGTTACATATTCAACAACAATTAGTGAATGGTAACACAGAAGCGGAGCCCGAATTAAAAGAAACTGGTATAGAAGGTAACATCGATCAAGTATTACGATCATCTTGTTCAAGATGTAAAAAAGAGTTTGACCAACCAATAATCATTCCTCAAGCTAATGGGGAAGAACAGGGCCCTAAAGCTTTGGCTGAGCCAAAGATTTATAAACTTTGTCAACATTGTCGTGATTTGCAGAGGCAAAGATCAAGAAGATGGCAAAGAAAAACAAAAGATAAACATGGCGCCTGTAGAAGATGTGGATCTGAGATCCCACCTGATCAACAAAAGTTTGTGTTGTGTCCTGGTTGTCGACAGAATTTACGAACTAGAAAGGCAAATAGAGCTGCTCAGGGCAAATGTGTCCATTGTTCAGGGCCCCTAGATGCTTCCATCATCACCGGCGATGAAAAAGGCGATGAAAAAGATAAAGACCGGCAAAAGAGTGGCAAATACAAGGTGTGTCAACGATGTAGAGAAAATGATAAAATCAGAAGAACAAACTTGGAAAGAATGGGGAATTGTAACCGTTGTGCTAAAGCTCTTGAAGCTACTGATATTGGCAAACATAAAGTTTGTTCCAACTGCAGAAATAGAAAAAAGAATTTGAATAATAATGGGAAAACGCCGTCATCGACTTCAAATTCGGCTCCTTCTTCGGCTACCATCCCCCATCCTATCCCGCAGGCTCAACCTATTGGCGTGATGCCTGCCGACCAATCAGGAGTGGCGATCTTGTCTAATCCTGGTGCTTATGCTCCGATGCAAATCCCCCCACAATATGGTCAAGCACAAGCTTATGTTCCCTCTCAAGTTCCTCACAATCAAATTGTTGCACAACAGCATGCTTTCAATCAAGCAATGGCACAAGCCCAGGCTCAAGCTCAAGCTCATGTTCTGCAAGTGCAGCCTCAATTGCAAGTTCAAGTACCTCAAATGCAAGGGTACAAGTCTGATATTCAGCAGTTCCAACCTAGGCAGCAGTATGTACCGCAGCCGGGATTGTCCAACAGGGCTACCGTAGTGGACTTTCATAATGCCATGGCTGCTGCTCAACAACCATAGACGACGAATTGTTTTATCATGTAATTATAGTAGGGTTTGTTTCATAGATATTGGATAAAGTGTTAAGTTATGATTTTACTGTAGATTTGGCTCTTGTCTGTTTCTGTTTTTGTTCCTTATTGCCGATTTTAGTATTCTAAGGCTTAGATCTCTTTGTCGGTGCCCTGGCTACCTCCGAGGGCTCTATCGACGCAGATTTGCACGCGCTCACGTGCCCGTACACGCGCCTTTTTGTCGGATAAAGTTACTGGTAGGTTTCCCGTAATCCCTAGACACCATCACCATCATCATCAAACGAGTTGGGACACTATGATGCCCATGAAGAACGATTCGTTCAGCTCATTAGGTTCAAATAAGGATAAGGAGTTGCCCCCGATTCCTTCCCCGTTACAATCACCCCAATCAGCAACTTTTGATGGTCAAATCTTACAAGCAAAGTCACTTAAACGGAAGAATTTCAAACAACTATCATTAGATTCTTCACCACAAAAGAAATCTCCCGATAAAGAATTGAACTTGAACTTCCCTCGAGATCCCGAGAAAAAAGTACGGCCGGCTCCGTTACTTAATCTAAAAAGAGACAGTGATCATTCCCCCACCCTTGTTAATAAGTTTTCTAAATTAGAGTTGGCAAGTGGTCAAAATAGAGTCAGACAACAAGTGATCTCTTCAATTTCCCCCACTACTTCATCATCAGTGTCTCCCGGAGAGCTCACCAGAAATTCGTTGGAATTTGGTCTCAATAGTGAATCGTCTCCATTATCCACCACTACAAGTTTTAAATTAAATAATAGTGATCTTTTAACTTTAAAAGATTTAGGATCAGGGAATTCGGGGACGGTATCTAAAATCTTACATCTCCCATCCCAGAAAACCATGGCGAAAAAAGTGATTCATATCGAACCTAAAAGTGTGGTTCAAACTCATCTTATAAGAGAATTAAAAATTTTGCATGAATGTAAGTCCCCATTTATCATTGAATTTTATGGAGCCTTCATCAACAGTAATAATACTATAGTTATTTGCATGGAATACTGTAATTGTGGATCGTTAGATAAAATCTTGAAATTATGTACACCTCAAATGTTTCCAACTTTTGCATTGAAAAAACTGGTATATTCGATATTAAGTGGGTTAAATTATTTATATTCTACCCATAAAATCATTCATCGTGACATTAAACCAAGTAATGTCTTGATGACTCATAAGGGAGATTTTAAATTATGTGATTTTGGTGTATCGAGAGAATTGACCAATTCTTTGGCCATGGCCGATACTTTTGTAGGTACGTCCACTTATATGTCACCAGAGAGAATTCAAGGACTTAAATATGGCGTTAAATCCGATGTTTGGTCTATGGGATTAATGCTTATTGAATTAGCTAGTGGAGGGCCCATTTGGTCCGATGATGATGGTCCCGCGGGACCTGAAGGTATCTTGGATTTGTTGCAACGGATAGTGAATGAACCGCCACCGACGTTAACGAAAAAGATAAACCCCATTACCCGTGCTCCGTTTGATCCTCAACTTTGTTCATTCATGGATAAATGTTTGGTCAAGAAGGAGCAGGCAAGAATGTCACCCTTGGAATTGTTACAAGATAGTTTCTTGGACGGTGTAAGACAAGGTGCTTATGACAGAGATGTAAAGAAATGGGCCAAAGAGATACGAAAATTGCATAAAGAGAGAAGCGGAGATTCTTAGCACAAATAAATAGCGAGAATGTACAAAACAAAAAGATTCCATGTAGACAAATACAAAAAGATTTGGTATTATACTAAATCATATTGAATACCATTCTTATGTCGTTTATAATATCAAAGTACTGGTCGCAGTTACGGGTGTTTCATGCAGACGATTTCGCCAAGTTTAAAGCTGATCGACTGGTGCCCGATGTGTTGCTGGTGGATGCAGGCCACTGTATCGTGATTTACAGAACTATTGGTAAGGAAAGATCAGTGTTTTGTCAGGCAAGAAGTGATTGGATCCTGGGGTTGGGTCTTACTCGAGTGGTGATGACTTTCCATCCTGATGCTCGAGATTTGCAGCAATTTTTCGATGTCGTTATCTTTGTGAACAATTACGGTACTTTTGCCGATACAGTGTACAATGGCATCAAATACAGATGGTGTGGGCTCTCACCGATCAACGCTACACACGGGTCTCGCGACTTCAAATTAGTGGTGTTGCAGGATCAAGAACAATGCTTGGTGTCTAATAACCCATACACTCATAACCCCGGTATGGTCAAGACCAAGGGGTTTTTCACCGGAAGATCTCCACAAAACCCGGGGCACCCCCTCAATATTGACAAACCCTTGGCCCATTATCATGACTTCTACTCAAGAGATAGCCCATTTGATTTCTCGTTTGTTCGCAAGGATTCGCTGTTTGAAGTGGAAACCGTCTCTGGGATCGATTCTCTTGTCCTTCTCTCGATGGCCCTTGTCTTAAAGCTCCACGAACAAAACCGCCCACAAAAGATCGACCCCATGGTTATACGCAACCCTGAGCCACAACCATCATACTTTCATCAAATGGTGCAAATAGTGCAACAGTATGGTTGTTTCTAAGTCTGACATCTGAAACATCCAATGAAAGTGCCTGCAGGTAATCCCGTCACATCTTTTTTTTTAAAAAAATTACGCGTGGAGCGACGAGAAGACACAACGGTAAAGGTGATACGAGGATAAAGCACATCATGATGGATCTAGATCGGTAAGTACGCACGCTTTTTCTTGTTTTATAGGGTAAAGACTAATATCTAGAATGATTGAGGACATCAAGGTGTGTCGACATATTCCTGAAGAAGATGTAGAAGAGTTATGTTCCAAAGCGATAGAATTATTAATACAAGAGGCCAATATTCAAAATGTTGATACTCCCGTGACAGTATGTGGTGATATTCACGGGCAACTTCATGACTTGATTACGCTTTTCAAGACTGGGGGTGATTGTCCCTCAACGAGATATTTATTTTTAGGAGATTTTGTTGACCGAGGATTTTATTCGGTGGAGAGTTTCCTCTTATTAATGGCAATGAAAGTTCGATATCCTGATCGAATAACGCTTATTAGAGGCAACCATGAATCGAGGCAAATAACCACGGTTTATGGGTTTTATGACGAATGTGTACGAAAATATGGGTCGGTGAATGTATGGAGATATTGTTGTGAAGTTTTTGATTATTTATCATTGGGTGCCATAATTGGGGGAGAAGGAGGAGTATTTTGTATTCATGGCGGGTTGAGTCCTGATATAGAAACCATTGATCAAATCCGGATACTTGATCGAAAACAAGAAGTGCCCCATGAAGGAGGTATGTGTGATTTATTATGGTCTGATCCTGAAGATGTCCCTGGATGGATAATATCACCAAGAGGAGCGGGTTTCCTTTTTGGTAAGAACGAAGTAGATCGATTTCTTCAATCAAATAACATTTCTTTAATAGCCAGAGCTCATCAATTAGTGATGGAAGGTTATAAAGAAATGTTTGATCAAGCCTTGGTTACTGTTTGGTCAGCTCCGAATTATTGCTACCGATGTGGCAATGTTGCGTCGGTATTAACCTTGGATGACGATTTAAATCGAGATTATAAAGTATTCGAGGCTTCATCACATCACCTGAATTCGCTCCCTTCGAAGAATCCAGCAATCGAATACTTTATATAGATAAGCCTTGTTTATAATATGATGTAACGATCGCTTGCAAACTATACGAGGCGTTTTTGAGCCCTCAGTATCGCGTCAATAGCACTGCAATCGGTAAACCGATTTTTAATGCCCGATAGTAGCACTGTACATTGGACCCTTTTAAACATAAATAAAACTGCAATAATCTTGGGTAGAAAATCATCTGAAATAAGCGGACTAAATTCTACTTCACAGGAAAGCCACAAGACACCCCATCCCTTATCTTCTATTCGCCTTTTTTCGCAAAACCCTTGCACATTTTGGGAAGTCGTTGCGAGCTTTCCTGCAGAAATAACCCTCTAAACTGCTATTATTGTTTTTCGAGATATATTGTTCGCGACTTCCGTGCTCGTGTCACGCAGACAAGCATTAAAGTCTAAGACACTTGGTAGGCTTAGGTAGAGAAGATCGGTCAAGTAGGCAATGTAGAGAATGTAGGATGGAGGAGAATAAGAGGAACAAGAACGAACTAAATTCCGCTCTTTCTTTTTATGTATCTTTTGACCCAGTTGTACACGGATACCTTGGTTCCGTGAAGGAGCGACATGAAATAGGAATCTGGAATGACGCTGCATCTCAAAAATTTTCCTGTCATCGGTTTGTAGACAGGCCAGCAAAACAGAAATCAGATCACCAAAAACCAAGATATATTGCAAATCAAGACACCGTCATCAGCCGAGACAATATTTAGTGCTTGGTATCTGAGTTTTGACTAGTTTAGGAGAGCTTGGCAGCTATTACTTTAAAGCCAAAACCTATAATTAAAAAACTCGTGCGTCTTTGCCGCGGCCCACATGCACTCCGTGCACCAAACACTAGAAATATGGGTCGCAACGCTCTTCGATTTTGGAACATTTGGCACCCGTACCGAGAATAGTAATGCATAATCCCAAAGTGATGAGGTGATAGTATATCAGCCCCTCTGGCATATATTTAGCTTGATGCCTGTCAGAAAAGTTCTGCGAATACTATCTTTGCGATAGCATAGGAAGCATAGCATTTATCCGACCATCCCCCCAAACTTAGCATTATATTTCCTTCCCAAATATTCCATTTAACCATTGCATTATGAACTTTTTGCGTTTGACTTTATTGGTGGCTCTTTACGCCATGGTTGTCTCTGCCAAAAAAGGAACCACAACCACCAAAACACAAGCTCCCACTTCCGTGTGGGTGACGGGTACTGATTCATCAGGGATCACTAGAACTACTCAATCTCGTTACACTCAAAGTTTCAATATCCATGTTTCGGGTACTAGTACAGTTCCTTCAGGAAGAATAGGCTTAGGTAGCATCTCGGGTAAGGTTGGCCAAATCAAATCTTACGAGAAGGTCACCATCTCCGCATCTACAAATGGAGCTAGCTCCTTCATAGGCAATTCCACTCCAGGTTACACCAGTTTATCTACAATTCTCATGAGTTTAATCCCCCTCCTCATTAGTATCGGAATCTTACTTATTTAATGCCCATTGGCAATGCATGACTAGTTCAATAAATGAATGAAGTAATAAGAGTAAAATGTAGCAAGCAGGATCTTTAATCAAACCCTTAGAGGCTTCTAGTCTTGGTTGTATCGTGATGTCTAGTATCTGGCTTTAGGTGCGGCTGCATATTTTATATCCGCATTCTATAAGCCTCGTAGAATATTTTTGGAAATGAAGGCCACTGAGAGATGGAATGCCTACATACGGCTAAAGTAGAGGCCATTTAAGTGGGAATGGAATAGATTTTGATCAAGATGAAATAACAGTGGTATAAAAATGCGCTAGGTGCGATTTATGACCATGATAGTGCAACTGTATTGTGGATGCGATTGAAGGCATGATTAAAGAATTGTGAATATGACATACGACTCCATAGATACTCTGGAAACGACAAACCCAAAAGAGAGGGGGGCTTGACCATTTCTGAGAGAAGTTCTATCATCATGATAAGAAGAATCACGTGCAGTTTTTATGTTCATAAAAGGTGTGGTCGAAGTCTTTCGTTGACAGTGCAGGAGTTCAAAGCAGGATCATAGTACTGAAACTGATTATGTCGTTGCCCCCCCTCGAAGATTGGTCCATTTTACGCCATCCTGTAATCGAGTATCACATCACACTAGACACATTGGCATCTCTGGACCCCTGATTTTCTTTATATTATCCCTCCTTTCTTTCCTACTTTCATTGTTTTCTCCTTTCCTCTTTTCCTTCTTCCCTTCTTCCCTTTGTTCCCTTCCCTACCCTATCTTTCGTTTTCTCTCTTCCCTTCCCTTCTTTCCTTGTTCCCTTGCTTGTTCATAATTCAATAAATCCACGTGACAGTGTCAATTAATAGATTGCGAATATCGCAGTAATCAATTACAGGCTAATGACCGATCTTCAGAGGAGCCCATCGTCAGCTAGGAGCCTGCAAAGGCTGGAGAGACTCTTGCCGAGTAACAGTCCCTCTTATGTCCAAGGGCAGGAGCAAGATGTGCCGAAACAGCACCATTTTAATCTCCTCAACTTAAAATCACTTACATTAGAAAACAAGGGCTCGGTGGCTAGAGATCACGTATGTATCGACAATATAAGTGACCAAAGATCTTACTAACAAATTAGTTGGCTAATGAACGTACATTTTTAGCATGGTCGAGAACTTCCCTCTCGTTTGTTACGCTTGGCATAGGTATTACACAATTATTTAAATTAGAAGACAAAACATCTCGGATACGTACCCCAAACAATTGGGTTGACATAGGTCATCATTCGTCCGAAGCTGATGACTTTCGTAAGTATGGTAAGGGATTGGGGGCGACGTTTATCGTTCTTGGGATTTGCACGTTACTCTTTGGAGTCTCGAGGTTTATTCAAGTGCAAACCATGTTGACCAAGAGTCTCTACCCTGCCACCAGATTGTCAATTGTCGTAATGGTACTGGTGGTCCTTGCTGCTGTCGTTGTATCATTTGTTATCATTCTTAAGCTGAATACGTAATCGCTGGGCGAGAGTACTCCATATCCAACACTAAATAAGGTATTGTTACGTTGTTGTGTTCTACATCAGGGCATTTTCTATCTATATTACTGTAAGAATTCATGAAAAGACACCGTTAAGACATAAATTAGCAATATAAGACATCAATTAGACATAGACATTGACTGTCTCTCGCGCGAAGCCCTATATCACGTGTAGTTCACGCTCGAAAAAAAAATAGTGTCGTGCTCAGACACAACTTTTCGCCCTTGAACAAAAAAAGAGAAAATCAAAGAGAAAATTACTTCCAACTGTTATAGTAGCATATCATAGATATAGTTAAAAATGGTATGTTGAACGAGATATGATACGATGTGGATATGTTGTGGATGTAATCGAACGAGTATTGAATGAATAATGAATGTGATGGAAGAAGATGTGGATGTGGGTGTGATGTGGATGTAAATGAAGATTTGAACATTAAAGATAGAATGGAAAGACAATGTGATTAGCATCAATGAATATCTGTATCAGTCAAAAGGATCTTATACTAACAATTTTTTAGGGAAAAGTTCACGGTTCTTTAGCTCGTGCTGGTAAGGTCAAGTCTCAAACCCCAAAGGTTGACAAACAAGAAAAACCAAAGAAGCCAAAGGGTAGAGCATACAAGCGTTTGTTGTACACCAGAAGATTCGTTAACGTTACTTTGACTAACGGTAAGAGAAAGTTCAACTCCAACTCTGCTTAAGGCATGATAAATACTTCAATACAAATATATTAATGTGTACATCATACAATTAATCATTTATTGTAGTTACCATTGAGGATTTAAGAAATATGAATAAACACGGGATCTCACTTCTATAGATTCTTGATCTTCTTCGAACATCGGGGTCCAAACTACTAAATCAATCTTTTCTGCTTTGAATTCAAATTGTTCACAGGTCTTGAAAAATTCTAAATCCTTATGCAATAATTTGGGCCTATGAGGAGAGAATACCACTAAACATTTACCGGTCTTCTTTGTTAATTGACGACAATTTTTCAATAATTTCAAATGCTCAGTATGGTTAAAGATTAAATCAGATAAAATCACTAAATCAAATTTGTCCTCTTCTTTAAGCTCTTTGTTGTCAAACAATTCACTGGCATCATTACCCCAAATTAATCCCTTGACTTCAGAATTATCAACAGTATTATTGGTCTTGAAATTATATTCGATATTTTGAACCAACTCAGGATCAGGATAATCAGTAGCTACAACTTTCAGTGCACCATTCATCGCTGCTATAACCGATGGAAGTGCTGCTGCTGCTCCCAATTCAAGTACTCGATTGCCCTTAACCAACGTATCGGCATGTCTATCAATATAATCAGCAGTAAAAATCCCGGCATTCCACAAGAGATGGCCCCATAATGGAGACTTCCCAACCAATCTTAACTTAACTTCTTCGGGTTTCTTCAGGGTTTTTCTTTTATAAGTGACAAAACGGGGCTCTGGAGGAGGAGGTAAGAAGCCCTCAGGCTCCTCGAACATATTATTTCCCCCTATATCCACTTCTTCATCAGACATTATGGTTATCGTAGAAATCATTGTCGTTCCAAAATCTGGTATAAGGCTTTCAATAGAGTCACGTGAGCATTTTTTTTTTCATTGCCGCGATGGCTGCAACCCTGAACTTTCCAGCTCTGAATGCAACATTTTGACAGGAGGAGTATCACATTGCAATTTATCTGGATCATCAACGCAAAAGATCTCAGGAAATTCATCTAAATTGAAAAACATGGGGCCTGTGGCTTCAAACTCCGGTGACCCATTGGGGATTTTCGTCCATAGGCCAGTCTCAAAATCATCGTCTCCCTTAAAGAAGCTCACCGACCTTCTTCTTGCTTCAGGGAAGTAAGCGTAGCTGAAGGCACCAAATACTTGTACTTTCTTTCCTGGGGCGGCATTACAAGTGATTCCACCAGTGTCTGTGAGTCCTACAGTGAGCAAGTCCGAGTCTAAGGAAGCAGTTACTCCCATATCCATAATGGCTGCAGCAAGAGACCCCCCTATGGAAAGGGCAAAAGTTCTCCCCTTGGACAAACTGTGAGTGTATCCCGCACCACCGGTGCTAAGTTTCGAAGAAATACATTTAGATACTGGGGCCTTGGGCATCTTAATATTCTTTTTCTCGCCGTACTGCACCTCAATAAGGTCGATTCTACGTCGGTAAATTGTCCGTAACCAACTTTTGTCCTCTTTTAATTCAGAATCATCGAAATGATAAACGGAGTTGGTATCCTTCAAGTGGATAACTGTAGAAGCAGCGACCTTCGGGTTTCTTTTCTTTGATAATTGTTCCCAAAATAACGACTGGAACAATTGCTTTTTGTTTTGGAACTCTCTTTTTTCCGGTTGAAGTTCCAAATTTGCATCCAAGGCATAATTTGCATCCATTGAATTTTCCATATCCACTGGCCTACCACATACCAATGCCAAAAAAAATAAGTAAATGAGTATCATAATTGCTGATTTTCTTGACTTATTAAGAAAGTTAATCGAGTCTTTTTATATTTTGTGGATTTTTGCAATGCTGCGATAAATGTAATGCGATACAAATATATGCGATATATACGATATGCTATTTTTGATTTATTGATGTTCTGCTGACTGTTGGGGAGCTTTTTGCTCTATAGTAGTAGGTCAAGGTTCTTTCTTGTGAATGCCAGCGTGCTGTGGATGGTGTAGTCGATATTTTTATTATGGTCCGCCCACGAAAAGAGATCACTGCTTACATCTGGAAGCAGAAGACAGTTTATCGAGATGAGCTTGATAATCAAGTTGGCCTCGGGGTCATTGGCAGTGTCCAATTGACTAGTCAAGGAATGGAACTTATCTTGGACTGGTCCCGAAAATGACGTCATGTCGACACCTGAATGTTGATGAAGTGCAAGGTCAATCAAGGAGGAAATAAGCACGGAATTTTCATACTGAATATTGGGCCCGTTTTTAAACTCCATTCCTTCAAGTAAATATGTGATATCATCCGACTTTTTATTAGGGAGACGTGTCACCTGACCCTCATCTTCATCAATTGGTTCTTCTTCATTTTCAATTCTCTCGTACAAATACGATCGTTCGTCGCCGTAAGTTCGCTTCCCACTACTAGCTTCTTTTTTGACCTCGGTCTTTGGCTCTGGCTCCTCAGTCTGTTGCTCCATTGACTCAAACAATGTCGTTATCTCGATCGACACTTTTGATGAAAGATCTTCCATTTCGTCCACTTCTTCCCCATTCTCCACTGTAATGTCGCTAATCACGCTGTTATCTTCTATATTATTAAACAACTGGTTCCAGGCCTTTGTTTCAGCCAGCTTCAATCGTTTGGGCTGTTCTTTCTTGGATGACTTACGTGTAATAGACCCTGACTTTGACTTTGACTTTGACTTTGGCCTTGATTTAGGCCCTGGTCCTGATTTTGGTCTCGACTTGGATGCTTGCTCCTGCTCAAAATGCCTGCACTTTGATGGTGACATTGTCAATGGATCAAATTCCTCAATCACCTTATTTTTAAGGGACTCGCTCTCATCAGGCCACTTCTCACTCTCGTCATGCCACCTCTCACTCTCACCCGGAGCTTCACTATCAGAGTCAGAAAACACTACCGTCTCCTTAACTTTTCTCTTCCCATACACGGCCATACCACGAGAGGTTTTTCAACCATATTTATTTTTGATTATGCCTGTATATGTCGCCTGTATACAACAACGCTGAAATAAATTAAGCCGACGTGTGGTTAATACAATACAACAACAATAATATCATCATGTCTTTAGAGGCCAAGATTCGAAAGTTTCTAAAGGGTCCCAAGAAGGGAGAGTCGTACGAGTTGAAAAATGGGCTTGTATCGCAATATAAACATGAAAGGAAAGATGCCATTCAAAGAGTGATCCAAGCAATGACAGTGGGTAAAGATGTATCATCATTATTTCCTGATGTATTGAAGAATATTGCCACTTATGATATCGAACAAAAGAAACTTGTGTACTTATATTTGATGAATTATGCCAAGACTCATCCAGAATTAACTATTTTGGCGGTGAATACTTTTGTTCAAGATACCGAAGATCCAAATCCTTTGATAAGAGCTTTGGCCATTAGAACCATGGGATGTATTAGAGTTTCCAAGATAATAGATTATATGGAAGTGCCCTTACTGAGAACTTTGAAAGATGATAATCCTTATGTTCGGAAAACGGCGGCAATTTGTGTTGCTAAATTATTTGATTTAGATTCTGAAATGTGTGTGGAATTTAATTTTTTGGAACAATTACAAAAGCTATTGAATGATCCTAACCCCATGGTGGTGGCCAATTCCTTGAGTGCATTGATAGAGATAAGAGATATGAATACCGACCCCAATTTAGACGTGTTCACTTTAAATAGTGATCTTGTCAAGCTTCTCTTGACTTGTATGAATGAATGTACCGAATGGGGCAGAATCACCATCTTGACTGAGCTTGCTCAATATGAAAGTGTTTCGAATTCAGAGGCAAATCATATCATTGAAAGGGTCACACCACAACTTCAACATGCCAACCCATCAGTGGTGTTGAGTTCAATTAAAGTTGTGTTACATAATCTCCACAAGATCCCCGTTACTGCTCAAAGAACGGCGACGTTGAAAAAACTTTCTGCACCCTTGGTATCTTTGGTGAGTACCCCGATTCCCGAAGCACAATATATCGGGTTAAAGAATATAAGAATCATTCTTGAAAAATACCCCCAAGTGTTATCGAAAGAATTGAGAGTATTTTTCATCAAATATTCTGATCCTTTGTATCTTAAATTAGAGAAATTGGAGACATTGGTCAGACTCGCTTCTGATGCCAATAGTTCGTTACTTTTAGGAGAATTTAAAGAATATGCCATGGAATTCGAGCCGGCATTAGTGGCCAAAACTATTAAATCTATGGGGTCAGTAGCAATTAAATTGGCAGGCACGGTGATTAAAACCGTGAATCTTATGAATAGTTTAATTGATCAAAGAGGTGGTGACGTCATAATCAATGAATCAATCATTGCGTTTATAAACATCTTGAGAAGGTATCCGGGCAAGAATGATCTTTTAACTTTGATCATCCCCATTTTATCGAACCATGCTAATGATCTTGACAATACCGATGCTCTTGCGGGTTATATATGGTTGATTGGAGAATATCCGAAATATTTCTCTGATTTGGCCACCAAATTGAATCAACTTGCAGAAGGGTTTTTGGAATATGAGCCCATTTTACAATTGAATATTTTGACCTCGGTAGTTAAGATCAACCTCACTCTCAATGAAGCTCATTCTTCTGTTTTGCAAAGAGTTCTTGATATGGCCACTAAGGAGACAGAGAATGCCGATGTCAGAGATAAGGCATTCATTTATTGGAGATTATTATCTTCATCTTCGAAGGAGGCCCAGAGAAAAGCCCTTTTAACCAAACTTCCCCCGATCAAAACCACCATCTCATCTTTTAACCCAATGGTTTTGGATACCTTAGTGGACGAACTCTCTACGATGTCTTCGGTGTATCATAGACCGGCATCTACATTTATAAAGACCAAGAGTGCTAAGAAGGTCCCTAAAAAGCGACCATCTCACAAAAAGGAAGATCTTGATGATTTGACCAAACTTGCTAAGCAAGAGATCTTGAATAATGCCAAAAATGAAAACTTGCTTGATTTTGATGATGATGAAGACAATACCCCACCACAACAGACCGGAGGAAGCTCCTTATTAGATGAACTCGATAGCGTATTTGCTCCACCACCTCCTGCACCAAAGGAACCTAAAACCAATAATGATATCTTGAGTTTATTTGATACTAAAGAAGTATCGAATGGAGTAGCAAACATGAATATCGAGAAAAAGAATGGAGTTAACGGAGATTTGTTAGATTTATTCTAAGCATAAATATACAGTTAAAATATACACTTCTAAAATTTAATCAAGATTATTCAACAATTTATTCAAAATCTCTGTTCTTGGAGATTCGGCAGTGATGGGATGTGAAGAGACCTGATCGGTCAATTCACTTGAACTTTGATTCACGGAGGTTAATATCTCCCTTTTGATGTCCAGCATCACGCGATCAATCGTCGATATCTCTGATTTTTTGGTGTCTATTTGTTTTCTCAACATGGTGATTAAACTTTCTCTCGATTGATGCGGTCTATAGGTATTAATGATGTGACTGATATTGATTAATAGGACCTTTAAAACCTCTATTTTTTCATTAAACTGCTCGGGTTCAATAGAGACAATCCCTATTAACTCCAAAAAATTCAATAGTAATGCATCTTTTAGTTTATGTAACACTTGGATCTTTGTTTGAGACGTTTCTTCGTCATCATTGTATAATTGTTTCCAACCCGATTCCAGTAAGCTAGGGATCTTATCTTCAAATGACCAAATGTTACCGTACCCACGGTAATGGTCACCTTCTGGAGCTTTTGGAGGTAGCAAAAGTTTTAATTCCCCTGGTGGTTCCCCTTCATCATTCATCGTAGTTCTCCACTCCTCCAACTTCTGGACATTCTCTGTGGTAAAGAATCGAACATACGGAGGAGGCGGTGGATACAACGAGCTTATAAGATCGTCATTACTATCTGTCATTATAGGTAAAGTATCAAAAGATGTTCGCGATTAAAAGGCAAATTACAAATATAATCCATAAATAATCACAAACATTTAACCAAATAATAATATGAGTGAACACGATCATATGGACATTGACAGCAGTAAGTAACAATCTAGTTCAATATTACCAGACTGAGCGACATCAGTAATTGGAATAAATTTCCATTCGATTACTAACCATTTAGTATCAACGGAAATCAAGAAACCTAAGCAAAGATTTGAAGTCAAGAAATGGACAGCAGTGGCCTTTTGGTCATGGGGTACGTATTTTTTTTACAGCTTATGATTGAATTTTTCTAACCTTTAGACATCCAAGTGGAAAACTGCGCTATTTGCAGAAATCATTTGATGGAGCCATGTATTGAATGTCAACCAAATACAATAAATAATACTCAGGAAGATTGTATAGCAGCATGGGGTGCTTGCAATCATGCATTCCATATGCATTGTATTCAAAGATGGTTAAAGTCAAGAAACGTTTGTCCTTTAGATAATAGAGAATGGGCTTATCAGAAATTTGGCAATTAATATCGGGTTTGCATTTTTTTAGTTATATACATATAATACGGGTAAATCCAGGCTCATACTGATTCTTTTGAATGATCCTAATGTAGCGACATCTTGACAATATGATTTTAATTCTTCAATACTTTCTTGAATGTGTGGTTCATTACTATTCCCTAATAGTTCCACGAAAAATACATAGTTCCAATTACCATTATGCGAAGGTCTCAGGTTGATCGAAGTCAAATCGATCTTATACTTGTGGAATACTTCAAGCGCTTGTCTTAATGCACCTGGTTTATTGTCGGGCAAGGTAAAGATCAACGAAGTGGCATAGCCATCGTCTTTCTCCTGGGGTAACTCCTTATACCCAAGGATTAAGAACCGGGTCATATTGCTAGAAACGTCTTCTATATTCCGACAGAGAACTGGTAAGTCAAACACTACCGAGCTCATATGAGATGCAATACATGCTGAGCTATTACTGGTATCGCCCTTCACGATCTCGGCCCCCTTTGCCGTCGATGATGTCTCCAATCGTTTCACGCTGCTATCAACTTTTTTGGACAAGAAAGATGACACCTGCCCCCATACCTGGGGATGACTATATATGACTTCAATGTCGGTTAAATTTTTAGCCTTGGTTAATAAATTATGATGCACAGTGACGAATTGTTCCCCCACGATTTTGAAGGTAGGATCAAGTCTTCCAGACTCGGGTAAAAACCAGTCTCTGATCAAGTCATACGTGAAAACCACTTGTCCATTAGTGGAATTTTCAAAAGGTACAACAGCATAATCCACTAGCCTATCATCGAGCACTTTAAAACAGTCAGGAATGCTTGTTTGAGGTAAAAGGTCGATATTTTCCTTGCCAAACTGTTGTATCACCGCCTATATGTTAATACTGTTCTTTAAACGCTGGCTCTACTACATACTTGATGGGTATACGTGCCCTCAGGTCCTAGAAACCCTATTCTTGCCATAATATGACAAGAAATTAATATGAAGGATATCAAAGACTGACTTTATATCTAAAACCATTCACACACAAAGACAATCTCGATATCGCACAAAGGGAATAGAAAGGGCTTAAACTTCCTTCAACAAATGATGACTTCAAAATCTTACAAGTGGACCGTTCGTGGCTCTTTATTATGGGAGCACTATCACGGTGCACAGAATAGACCGGAACTATAAGATTAATTATATATTTTTATTGATACAAGATATTTTAGTTTCCACTTAAATGTCTTGGACAATGTTACCACGTTCAGAAACGTAGATACCATCCAAGAACTTACGGATATCCTTGTTTCTAACACGACAGATTTGTTGGACGTTAGCAGCGTTTTGGGAAACGTCTTCCAATGAGTTACCAGACAAAACCAACTCATCCTTTTGGGTAGCAGATTGTTCAACCTTAACACCATCATAGATTGGAACGTGTCTAACTCTCTTTTCACCCAAGAAGTTTCTGATTTCAACAAAGTCTTTACCATCAATTTGAACAATGTTAACGTTAATTGGGAAATGCGCATAGACGTATCTCATCTTGTATAAGAAACCCTTGGTGACACCGGTGATCAAGTTTTCAATCAAGGACTTGACAGTTCTCAAAGCAGCGACTTGCTTTCTGTCACCACTTTGAACAGTGATCTTGATGGCTCTGTTAGAGATCTTCTTGAAAGTAACATCAATGTGTCTCAAGTTCTTGGTCAATTCACCTCTTGGACCAGCAACCTTGATGATTCTGGCTTTAATAGCGACGGTAACGCCTTCTGGGATCTCTAAGATTTGATCGGTTTGAATGTATTTCATTGTTGATGCTAGGTGAAGAAGATAGTAGTGAAATTTTTTTTAACAGTAACTTTAAAGTCTCAAAAAATTTTTCAAAAGTGAAAAGTCGTGTGATTCGGAAAATGAATTTTAAAAATCGGGATGGTATTTTCATGGTCTCAGTATTACGCAGGAATGAGCCTAGTAAGTATAGATGAGATGTTGCAGGCAACTCAAAAGAGCTAAAACTTAGATGAGAACTCTGAATAGCAACCTAAATGGACAAGCTGAATAACCAGGCCAGGAATAGCCAAATTTTGAATCCAAATTTAGGATAACCAAAACTCGAGATTTCTGAACAAGAGCCAGTCAGCTCAGTCAGCTAAACAATATCATTCTACAACGTTTCCTTTCTTCTCAAACATTTATTTCTATTTATTCATCATCTTCAATTTCAACTTCAATGTCTTGGTCATCAAGAGTTTCAAATTCCCATTGCTTTTGGCCCTTGGGGAAGGAGACACCTAATTCGAGTAAAGTGCTGAAAGCCTTGGAGAAATCTTTAAAGAATAGATCTTGGTCTTGAGCGTATTGTCTGACATACTTGATAAAGTAAGGCTCTTCTTTCAAGGCCATATCAGTAGGTAACATCATAAAACTGCTGGTTTCGTTATCTTCATATTGTCTCTTTCCACTCCATTCTTTAAGATGCCAGTCACCTAATAATCTGACATAAAAGTCATTAGAAAACATGTTGTAGGAAGGACCCCATGGACCAGTGTACCCACTGTAGTATGAATGACATTGACCTAAAACATGGGCTCCAATCAAAGCTACGGTTTCTTGTTCATTGAATCCCATCCTAGCAAACAAATTCTTCACGTAAGGTCCATCTTCGGAAGCAGCAGGTAATCTACCATTAAGAGGAACTCTTTTAGGATCAGTCAAGTTCTTTCTACCGGGTCTCCAAGGAATCTTAGGACCTCCAGATTCTTGCACTGCAGCGACACCTCCTAAAGTCCATAAATCACCTCTAGATAACCATGGATACTTACCAGCTATTTCTGCCAAAAAATCACGACCAACTTCTAAACCCTTGTTCTCACCATCAAGTCTTTCAGGAGAATGAATCATGGTACCACCATATGATCCACCAGTGTTGTCACTCTTTTGGTAAGTACCAGAAGTGTGCCACGAGAGTCTACACAACAATCCATAACGACCAACTCCTCCATCAGCATCTTCCTCAAGATGGATCTTTTTAGCAATGTCATTATAAACTTCTTGGTATTCTTTGAATCCCTTACCTTGGGGGACCTCTGCAACATTCACAATTCCAGTGGCTGCAATCAATGGTCTCCAATTGGATTTCTTTTGATTGTCATTATCGAATTTCAGGTACGCCAAAAGAGACCCTGCTCCAATGACTCCCCAAAATGCAGCATTAGCATAATTGAAGCGAGTTTTCAGTTGTTGCTTCCAAATATTTCTTTTGATAGATCCGTAAGAGGTTCTTGCGGCAGTTGACGACATCGTTCACAATTTCAGTGATAAATTCAAACAATCAGAAAGGATCTCGGCCTTATATAGTATTACTCCTTTGGTACGGCGAGAGAAAAAGGGACACGGCCCAAAATGTCAATTATTCGCTTACATATTTTCGATGGCTAACACAGTTGCGTCATGGGTTGATGAGATAAGATCTTCGGAAAAAAACATCACAGGGAAATAAGAAACAGACAAGAGACAATATATATCTTACATATCGATAGATATCAAGATATAGCTTCCAGAAGTACTCCGGATTCATTATATGTGATATTTTGCAACTAGAGAGGGGTTTCGTCATGGAAATTGTGGGCGATTCCATTGGCTGGACCCTGTATGCATGAAGAGTTAAAAACTCTAAATCTAGACAAAATTACAAATTGCCTACAGTCTAGAAGATGACATAATAATCTTTTATCTTTACAATTTATATACACATTTACTGGCTGTCCAAAAAGTTGTCGACCGCAACTGCATCTTCATACACCCATGAGCCCTCCTCGTTGTATGTCTTTGCATTAGAAGTCATCAACCTAAGCTCATCGATAAAGTCTTGGAAAGTATCGAATTTACCTTGATTGACATTTTTGCGGACTTGGTTGATCGATACAGGCTGCTTGATGATCTGATAGTAATCTGGATATAATTTTCTTGAAGGCAACACCGTAAACACCTCTGCTACGTTATGGCCATCGGATTCGGCGGTCAACTTCAAAAGCTCGTCCAATACTGCTTCGGACTTTTGCGTCAACTCGTCTTCTTCCCCTACGAAATCTTCTTCTTCGTCATACGTTTGAGGAGTACGAGACTTTGACCTTAGACGCGATTCCGAAACTTCTTCTTCCTCAGATTCCTCCGGTTCTTCACTGCCAACCTTTCTTCTTCTCTTGCTAGCACGTTCTTCCTTTCTTCTGATGGCATCTTCCACGGTATCCTCATCATCATCCATAGCCGCTAACCATTGTTCTTCAGTTAACCCATCATCATACTTGACCCTCTTTTTCTCTCTCATCCGGGTCAATTCCTTGACATCCTTCTCGAAATATTGCGATACATCTTCAGTAAAGACAGTAGGAAGTTCATTTTCTTGGATCAATCTCGACTTGTAGCCTCCCTTCTTCGCCTCCATTCTATCATGCAAGATTCTATCACTATCTATTTGAGCAAATTGCACTTTTTCGTCTTCAGATCTCGCAAGTATTTCATTAAGCTCATCGTCATCTAATATGGAGTTTTCTTCATTATCCCCTCTCTTGGCTTCTGCTTCAAGTAATCTCTTCAAGAACTCTTCTTGTTCTTCCGCAGTAGACTTATTGTCGAATTTACCTGCTTGAATGACCTTACCATCAATATCAAGCTTTTGATGTGCTCTCTCCAAAATCACTTCTTCCACTGAATCATTAGAAATTAATCGCAAGATTCTCACCTCATTCTTTTGTCCAATTCTATGAGCTCTATCTTGAGCCTGTAAATCTTGATGTGGATTCCAGTCCGTATCAAAAATAATCACCGTGTCGGCACTTTGTAAATTCAACCCTAAACCACCGGCTCTGGTCGATAATAAGAAACAGAAATAATCCGAGTTTTCAGCATTGAAATACTTCAACATATCTTGTCTATCCTCAGCTTTCGTGCTACCATCAAGCCTCAAATATTTCATGTCACGCCATCTCAAGAAATCTTCCATAATGTCCATCACTTGGGTCATTTGAAAAAACATCAATACTCTATGACCACTAGCCTTGAATTTTGGTAATACCCTGTCTAATAACTCAAACTTACCACTGACCCTCCAGATATAATCATTCGTGAGTCTAGTGGAGTTGAGCACATCTTCCACTTCTTCAAACACAAACGGATGGTTACAAATCTTTCTCAATTGCATGATCTTGTTGTTCATACCCTTGATTCCCGATTTCGAACCCCCTACTTCGGCACCAACAAATAGAGCGTTATGCTTCAACATCTGTTGATATAAAATCACTTGTAAACCGGATAAATTACATTTAAGAACTTTTTCAATCTTGTCGGGCAAATCCTTTTCAACATCTTTCTTTAATCTTCTCAAAAGGAATGGTCTCAAAACCTTGTGCAATCTTCTGATAACCAATAAGGATTCTTCTTCAGTCAATTCCAATTTTTCTTGAGATCCAGTATTAGCAAACGGGGTATTAAACCATTCATCAAATGATTTCACCGAATTAAAAATCCTAGGAAGAACAAAATTCAACAATGCCCATAATTCGGGCAAATTGTTTTGTAACGGAGTACCTGTCAAAATTAATCTATTCTTTGCCTTATAGTAACTCTTTAAAGTCACTGACAATTTGGAATTGGCATTCTTTAATCTATGACCTTCATCAATGATTAAATGAGAGTAATTGAATTTTGCCAAAAGATTTCTCTCTCTAATAACATATTCGTAAGTGGTCAACATGACTTGGAAATTACCTGTCCTTATCTCATATTGTAATGACTTACGTTGTTGAGGAGATCCCTTATAAACAATCACCTTAACGCTAGGAGCCCATTTCTCAAATTCCAACGTCCAATTTGTAATTGTGGACAAGGGAACAAGAACTAAAAATTTCTCCTCGTGTTTCCTTTCTATCAAATAAGTGATTAAAGAGATCGATTGGATTGTTTTACCTAAACCCATCTCATCGGCCAAGATACCATTCAACTTGTTATTATAAAGTGACACCATCCACAGTAATCCTTTGATTTGATATTCCTTTAATTTACCACCAATCAAAATCGATGGTTGTTCCTTGACCTCTTCCTTGATTCTGTGGGCCACTTGATAATAATCAATCTTTTCTCTTTGTTCATCATCAACTTCTTGACTCTCAAGTACATCTGCCCCCAGCTCAATCTGCTGTGCCTTGACTTGTTGTGCTAACGAATCCAAGAAAGTATTAGTTTGTTTCAATAAATGGGTGATTCTATGATCCTTGGTTTCATCCAATAATTTAATATAAGCCTCTTCATCATTAGCCTTCAAAGCTTGCAAACGTTGTTTCGCCGTCTTTTCGTATTTCTTTGATTCATCCTTCTCATATATAGAATGGAAATTGGCAATCGATTTGGTGATGGCGTTTCTCTTGTTCAGACGATTGACTCCGCTATTGAAATGTGCAACCGAACTTTCCAAAACTTGACGAATCTTTTCTACATGTAAGGCATGTTGTTTCCTCTTTGCCTCCAACTTTCTTTTCTCCTCGAGCTGTATAGCCAAATTTTGAGGGTCTGCTTGAATAATCTTGGGCCTAACATAAACCGATCTCTTAGCTTGAGACGTCAATGATAATTGCTTTAAATCGTTGACACTCGAATGGGCACTGCTAGCTTCGGATATTACAATGGATTTTTTCAATTGTTTTTGTTTGGATAATAACCTTAATGATTTCAACTCAATTAAAGCATTAATTTTTAATACATCGACATTATCGGATTCACCATATAATCGTTCGGCATCGAAAGTTGCCAAATTTGCTGGGAGAGTCTCCAATTCTTTTATTCTATTAGCGATCTTGGATGAAATCATTTGCTCCGTGTAATAGTTACCCAATGGGGCATGCAAGGGTTCCACTGAACCTGCTGACGTGGGAAGATCTATGCCCAAAGTCTTTGCTCTTTTAATAAAGTCCCCATCTGGTTTAGAGAAAAATAATGATCTTATCTTTTGACTTTCAGTTTCTATATCTTGGGTATCATCAAGATCCACCCCTCTAAACTCATTTTGCAAGCTTTCTGGTAAATCCAAATCCTTTGATAACATTTGAAGTCCTGCGATCTGCTTGGCCAACAAGTCATTATCTAATTCATCCTGTGGAGTGTCAGTCTTTAACTTGGTGATATCAAAAAGCAGTTGTTCTTCTTCAATGAAATTTCGCTGCACTTCGGTGACCTTATTCAATACTTCTTCTATTGCGAGCCTCTCACGTTCAGTGGGGTCTTTAAATAATTTCGAGTCATTACTAGGTAATGATCCTTCTTCTTTAGTAGCAAGATATGATAAAAGTTGTTTATGTTTGTCGGCATATTCCTTTGAAGCCTGGGCCAATTCCTGGTACCGAGAAATCAAATTGAATAATTGCTTTTTGGACTCAGGGAATTTTATTTCGGCAAACTCTGTTTCATGAGTGCCATTACTGAATCCATCACCACGATAATTTGGTGAAAGTGATGTACCGTTCATACTATCCCCTATAGCTGGCCCGATTTCTAGTAGTGACAATGGTGAATATGCAGTGTTGAATCTGGGTCACAACTACTTTAATGAGTGCTTTAGTGGTGTATTTAGCAGCCGTCCTGAACTTTTGGTGATGGACGCTGATATATTTTCGATGTTATTGAGTGGAATAAGTTGAATTATAAAATGTGCCGAAAGTGCTTCTCGCGTTCAAATTCTTTTGGTAAATACACGCCTTTAATTTTCTAACCGGAGCTATTGAAGCAAAATCAAGAGAGGGACTGTTAATGAAAGATGAAGTTATAGCTACGAAGACAATGGTCAGAGATGGATAAATAGCTCTATTTGTCGGAATCTCTTTTCCCCCGTAATTTAGTGTGTTTGGGCGTCGTGGATGGGATCACAAAAGGCTAAAATTCGTTGCTCATTTTTTACAGAATTAATCTTGGGATCTTTCTTTATAGATAATAATGATTTTGAACAGTGTTGGTATCGGAAGGCGCATGGGTATGCAGATGCTCCGTTCGCTTAGGTTTAATTCCAAGCAACTGCAGGGACTTAACTGGGAGGAGTTTTTGAAATTAAAGAAACAAAATAGATACATTAACATGGGATTTTCCGGTTTAACGTGTGTTGGAGGATCATTAGTTACCTTTACAATTCTCGGGAATTTTGAGTTTGATGTGGAACAGAGAATAATGGGGATTGATTACTTTACCCTTATGATGATCTCGGTGATCGCTGGGGGTGCTCTTGGATACCAATTTGGACCCTTGCTTGGAAATCCTGTATACCGTATGACCCACAGACCAATTTTAAGACAATTCCAAGCAAAGGATCAAGAGTTTTTAAAAAGAATCAAGGCTCATAGAGTTGACCCATCATCACAATCCTTCTCCAATCCCGTCCCCGACTATTACGGAGAAAAAATCTATTCTTTAAAGGATTATAAGCAATGGTTACGCGATGGTAACACCTTTAGAAGAAAGGCCAAGGAATTCGTCTAGACTGTAAATAATTAAGATGAAGTAGTGATAATGAAGTTGATAACAATGTAGTATTATGGTATTGTCGCACCGGATCAACTGGATTATGATTCCGAAACGTTGACCGAACGCATCGCTCATTAGCCATGCACGAACCCCAGGTTTAAAGAGCCAGAGAAATGTGCCAATTTTAAATTAAGGACAAAGATGGTTAAGGTGTCCATATGTTAAGCTTTCAGAGTTCAGTGGCTTAAGGTTATTAAAATAGAGAGTTACTTGATATAAGGTCATTTATTTAGTCTTAAAGTTGTTCTTTATGTAAGCCTGTTCTACCATTGGTGCTTCCGATTCCGAGCTCCGGGGTCCCGGAAGTTGAAGGACAAATAAAAATGGATGAAGTAGCAAAATTTCGAGGAGTATTTTGCCCACTTGCGACAAGCAAATTGACTTTAAGGTTATTACTTTCAAAGTAGAACCAAACTATTCATAATGCTAAAAGCTTTCACAAGGGTAATCCCTAGATCACAGCTTTTAAAAGCTCGTGTTGGCTTTCTGGTTCGTAGAACTTTAGCCACCGATTCCTTTTTACAAGGAAATAACGGGAATTATGTTGATGAAATGTATGATGTATGGAGAAAGGACCCAAATAGTGTTCATCCTTCATGGAATGCTTATTTCAAGAATGTTGAAAATAATCACGTTCCTACTTCTCAAGCTTACACTGCTCCCCCAACTATTGTTCCAAGCCCTGCGGGAGGTGCTGCTCAATTCCTTCCAGGTAGTTCTCCTACTGAAGAAGACGTGGTTGATCACTTGAAAGTTCAACTTTTGGTTCGTGCTTATCAAGTTAGAGGTCATCAAAAGGCCAAGATTGACCCATTGGGTATCTCATATGGTGACAACTCCCAAGTTCCTAAAGAATTAACCTTGGAACATTATAACTTTACCGATGCCGATATGGAAAAGGAAATCACTTTGGGTCCAGGTATCTTGCCTCGTTTTGCCGAACAGGGTAGGAAGACTTTGAAATTAAAGGATATCATTGCCAACTGTGAAAAATTATATTGTTCCTCTTATGGTGTTGAATATATCCACATTCCTTCTAAGGAAAGATGTGATTGGTTAAGAGATAGACTCGAAATCCCTGATCCTTACAAGTTCACCACTGATCAAAAGAGACAAATCTTGGATCGTTTAATATGGTCTACTTCTTTTGAGAGTTTCTTGGCTTCCAAATTCCCTAATGACAAGAGATTCGGTTTAGAAGGGTTGGAAGCCGTTGTCCCCGGTGTTAAGGCTATCATTGATACCTCCGTTGACTACGGTGTTGAAGATATCGTCATTGGTATGCCTCACAGAGGTCGTTTGAATATGTTGTCTAACGTTGTTCGTAAACCAAATGAATCGATCTTTTCCGAATTCACTGGTTCCAAGGAATTTGATGAAGGATCCGGTGATGTGAAATACCATTTGGGTATGAACTATGCTAGACCAACTACTTCCGGTAAGCACGTCAACTTATCCATCGTTGCCAACCCATCTCACTTGGAAGCTGAAGATGGTGTTGTCTTGGGTAAGACCAGAGCTATTCAACACTACAAACATGATATTGGCACCTTTTCCAAGGCTATGCCTATTTTGGTCCATGGTGATGCTGCTTTCTCTGCTCAAGGTATTGTTTATGAAACCATGGGTTTCTCCCAATTGCCAGCTTATTCCACCGGTGGTACCATCCATATCATCTTTGATAACCAAATTGGTTTCACCACCGATCCAAGATTCGCTAGATCTACTCTTTACCCATCCGATATTGCCAAATCTATCGATGCTCCAATTTTCCACGTCAATTCTGATGATGTCGAAGCTATTGTTTTCGTGTTCAACTTGGCTGCTGAATGGAGAGCTACTTACCATTCCGACTGTATCATTGATGTTGTTGGTTACCGTAAGCATGGTCATAACGAAACTGATCAACCCGCATTCACTCAACCTCTCATGTACCAAAGAATTTCTGAAAAGAAGTCAGTTATTGACTACTACACTCAGCAATTGATTGATGAAGGTGCTTTCACCAAGGAGGATATTGATGAACACAAGCAATGGGTATGGAACACCTTGGATGAATCTTTCAACAAATCAAAGGAATATGTTCCAACTGCTAGAGAATGGTTGACTACTCCATGGGAGGATTTCAAATCTCCAAAGGAATTAGCCACCGAGATCTTGCCTCATTTGCCAACTGCTGTTGAAGCTCCAATTCTTAAGGACATTGGTATCAAGTCTGCTGAATGGCCAGAGGGATTTGAAGTTCACAGAAACTTGAAGCGTATTCTTAACAACAGAAGAAAGATGGTTGAATCTGGTGAAGGTATTGACTGGGCCACTGGTGAGGCCTTGGCTTTTGGTTCTTTGGTTACTGAAGGTTACCAAGTTAGAGTTTCTGGTCAAGATGTTGAAAGAGGTACTTTCTCTCAACGTCATGCTGTCTTGCACGACCAAAACTCTGAACAAACTTACACTCCATTAGATCACATATCTGAAGACCAAGGTGCCTTCTACATCAGTAACTCTTCGTTATCTGAGTATGGTGTCATGGGTTTCGAATATGGTTATTCCTTGACTTCTCCAGATGCCTTTGTCATGTGGGAAGCTCAATTTGGTGATTTCGCCAACACTGCTCAAGTCATCATTGATCAATTCATTGCTGCTGCTGAATCCAAGTGGAGACAACGTTCTGGTATTGTTTTGTCATTACCTCACGGTTATGATGGTCAAGGTCCAGAACACTCTTCTGGTCGTATTGAAAGATACTTGCAATTAGGTAATGAAGATTTCCGTGTTTTCCCATCAGAGGAGAAATTGGAACGTCAACATCAAGATTGTAACATGCAAATTGCATACCCAACTACTCCAGCCAACTATTTCCATTTGTTGCGTCGTCAAATGCACAGACAATTCAGGAAACCATTGGCTCTTTTCTTTTCCAAGTCTTTGTTGCGTCATCCATTAGCCAGATCTTCTTTGTCTGAATTCACTGGTGATTCTCACTTCCAATGGATCATTGAAGATCCAGAATTAGGTTCATCTATTGATGGTAAGGAAGGTATCAAGCGTATTGTTTTATGTTCTGGTCAAGTTTTTGCCACTATTACTAAGAAACGTGAATCTCTTGGTGACAGTTCAACTGCTACTTTGAGAGTTGAGCAATTGCATCCATTCCCATTTGCTCAATTACGTGACGCCATTAACACTTATCCAAATCTTGAAGAAATAGTATGGTGTCAAGAAGAACCGTTGAACATGGGCGCATACTCTTATGTTGCTCCACGTATACATACTACCTTGTCTGAAACTAACTACAAGGATTTGTCTTTAAGATATGCAGGTCGTGACCCATCAGCTTCCGTTGCTGCTGGGTCAAAGGCCATGCACAATGCCGAAGAAGACGCCTTCCTCAACGACGTTTTTCAAGCATAATTAGATCGCTTTTAGAGAGTATGTATTGTTTGCATTGTGGGTAGTAAAATACCAAGATAAAAGTTTTATAAATTACAATTGTAGATAAAGATCTTCAGGGTCTTGTGATTATCTCAGCCGATGTGATGCCGCCTGCACACGAGCGTATGAGATTTATAGCGGATTTATTTCTTGGAGTACACAATCATGGGGAATAACAGTCATAATGGTGAGAGACTCTTTGGAAAGCACATTGGAACATGTGTGGTATAGGGAAAAGGATACCCTCAGTATTGGGGGCGTTCATAGATACACCATTACTTATTTAAACAAGAACCCGGAGAAAAAGGAGATATACTTTCGGTTAAAGAATATCGAGAAGTCATCAATGAGAGCTCTACAAATATTTAATGGGCCTTACACTATTTACTGTCATGTTGTGCCCTATAGGTATAACTCACATAAAGGGTTTAAAGCCGATAATCCCAAGGAGTGTAAAGAGTTGGTGTTTGAGAACCAACTTCAACCGGGTTTAACGTTTAATGTGAAGTTGTTATTGAATGAGAACTCGGTAAAGGAAGTTGCGGACGAGGGATATTCGGTCCATGTATGGGAAATTGACTTGGTTTCACAGCTTGTGCTCAATAGTAAAGGGAAAATCTATTATGACTTTATGGTGGGTGATGACTTTGCAATTATGAAGAAGTTAAACCATGGGATCTTGCTGAACTCGCTCTTTGGATTGGAAGGTGAGGAAGATATTGTCTTGGGAGAAAACTTGAATGATGATTTGAGGGTGCAGAAACAAGTTACAGAAGACATTTGGACCCTGAAACCAAAAGATCCCAACGCACCTGTTCATTTGGTGATATTGACCCATGGGATTTTTTCTAATTTGACCGCTGATATGTTGTATATAAGAGACCAGCTATATAGCCGAGCGACAGATAATGTCGTGATCCAGGGGTTTTCGGGCAATGTGGGCAAGTCTGAAAAGGGAATAAAGAAACTTGGGACAAATATGGGAAAGTATTTGATTACTATGATTAAAGATTTAGATAAAGAATACGATATTGAGAAGATCTCCTTTATCGGACACTCTCTAGGTGGACTCACTCAGTTGTATGCTATAAAGTATGTTTTGCTAGAAGAAGGATTTGATTTTTTTTCCAAGAGAAATATTCAACCATATAATCTCGTCTGTATGGCGAGTCCGTTACTTGGGGTACTCAGTGAGATGAGCTTTTGGATTTCATGGTTTCTAGACTTGGGCACGCTAGGGAAAACAGGTAGAGACTTGACGCTATCGAAAAAGATTCCTACTTTCAAGTCATGGAAGAATTCAAAGAGAGGAGACTCATTTAGACCAGTTCTTGAGACTTTACCTGACGATCCACTTCAGAGCTTTTTGACCCAGTTCAAGAAACTTACCTTGTATGCTAATGCTATTAATGACGGGATAGTACCCTTGAGAACAAGTGCTCTTTTATACCTAGACTACCAGGCGTTAGGGGACGTCGATAGCCTTATTCAAGATGAGCATAAACTAGACCATCACCTGGGACTTCATCCTATACAAACGGTGGAATCCGATGCCTCTGACGAGTCTGTAGGGGAAATACCTATGGAAAAATCAGAACTTGACAACAATACTAAAATCGAAAAGAGGTTTGAAAACTTTCTTTCCTTGAATATGATGGGTACGCTCAAACACAATACTAATCATGGGAGGCTGCATTATCCTAAACTCAAGAAGCTCAACCAACATGGGTCCAATCGGCTTAAGGCTATATCTGCTCGTGGGTCCGATTCTCCTGTGTTGAGCGAATCAGAAAGTGATCCTAGTCAATCCCAATCCGATGACATGAACGGTGAGGACAACTCCCATGAGTATACTGAAGATGATAAGCAACAAATGTCTGCGCTCCCCAAGGCATCTGCTATAGAATCGGCGCTTAGTACTCTTATCTCGCCCATTCCACCGTACAAATATTTCATTGATCCCGACAATAGAGCGTCGGTGATCTTTCATGACAAATACTATCATTTCAAAAACTTGCCATCAGAAGAGCAAGAAAAATCGAAGCATAGTAAATTCGAAAAAATCATTGTTAATTATAATGACTGGAAGCTACAAAAGCAAGTTAATATCGTAAAGAAATATCATACTCCTAAATTAAATTGGAGGAAAGTATTGGTCAATTTACCTCCCGATGCCCATAATAATATTGTCGTTCGTAGAAGATTTTCCAATGGGTATGGCTGGGGGGTTATTGACCACCTATGTACAGAGTTGTTCACTGATCATGGTGATCAAGTAAAGGCTAAGATGTAATAGCTATGTATGTTTAATGAATGTCACAAGATAATCTCAACGGCTTTTATATCATCTGCGGCTGAATCTGGCGGTCCATGGATAGCAACTTTCACCGAGCGCTTTCCGGCACATTGCACTACCCTGCACCACCACCACGTGTAACTTTCTTATCAGTGGAACCAGTGGAACCATGACACCGCTGAGAAAGAACCGGTATCGGAGGTTAACAGGATATTTCATGGTGTCATGTCTGTCCATGTTGTCATTCTTGTCTCTGCTGCGATGTTTCGTCCTCTCCAGTCCTTTGTCGTTCTTTTATTTTTTCCACAACGTGTCGATTTTTCTTATCAGTATGCGGCGACCGCTTTGCGTGTTATTGTTTCGATGTAGATAATATGTGGTACTCGTAATATTGCGAAGAAATAACTGACGCAAGGGTAATTCCACTACGCGGAATGATCAAAACAGGGCGTGTTATTTAAGTGGATAATTTCCTCAAGATAGTCTGTTTTCAATTTCAGGATATATACAACGTCCTTCCTTTAACCGTATCTTAGTATCTAACTGTATCTATTGGTATCTGCCAGTGTAATGGACGTTGACTCTTTCTATAATGTGACACAGTCAAACACTTTATCGTTTGTGATTATAGGTGCTGGACTTATCGGCCCAAGACATGCTAGCCATGTGTTTGCCAGACCCGATTGTGAGATCTTTGCCATAGTGGACCATTCTATGAAGGGCCCTAAAATTGCTAAGGAATTTAATACCTTATTATCTAAAGACGTGGATGAGTTGTTGCATTACTGCGAAACCGAAAATGATATGATATATCCAGATGCAGCCATTATTGCGACTCCTAATGCTACTCATCTTCCAATTGGACTCAAGTTGGCTGAAAAGGGAATTCATTTGCTCATTGAAAAACCATTGGCCAACTCTGCTCAAGAATGTAAAATCCTCATTGATAGCTGCTATAAACATAATGTCAAGCTTCTAGTGGGGCATCACAGAAGATTCAATCCTTACATCGTTACCACGAAGGAAAACCTCGATAAGTTGGGGACTTTAATTGCCGTGCAAGGGACTTGGGCCCTAAAGAAACCCCAAGCTTATTTTGAAGAGAAACCCTGGAGATCGTCGATGGAATTGGGAGGCGGTACGCTTTTGATCAACTTGATTCATGATTTGGACTTGTTGCAATACCTCTTGGGTCCCATTGAAAGAGTTTATGCCGAAGTATTGAACAAGCAAAGATCAGTCCCAGGCAAATCTTACGATAAGTTGGTGGATGAAGGTGCTGCATTAACTTTAAGATTTGAAAATGGATGTTGTGGAACCTTCATCTGTTCTGATAACGTGACTTCACCCTTCCTGTTTGAATCGGGTACGGGTGAGAATCCTACTATCCCCTTTAATGACTCTGTGTCGGGGGTATACAGAATCTTTGGCAACCATGGAACCTTATCGGTGCCCGACTTGAATCTCCACCACCAATTGAACTTAGAGCCTCAAGACAGGTCTTGGCTCCAGCCGGTGCAAAGCACTAGGTTTAAAATGGGCCACGAGATGGAAGGAAATGCTATGGATGATGATCTTGGAATATTAACTCCATCTCCTTCTCCCAACTTCAAGGATAGCCCGATTTACAAAATTACTGGAGGCGAAAAACCCAAACCATTTGATTTGCAACTAGATCACTTTGTCAACGCAATTAGAGATTTGGAACCCATCAAATGTTCTGGTGAAGATGCTCTTAGAGCCTTGTTATGTATTGAAGCAGTATTGAAATCAATTGAACTTGGCACTCCACAGTACGTGGAGGACATAAATAATGTTTTATCCATTTAATAAAAACTCATATTTAAATATTTTTCTTATCGGAAACGTATTTCTTGTAAAGGATCTTGAATATATTGGCCAATTTGAATCTTCTGATATAAATATATTCAATAATGAACCTTGGAACAAAGTAAGAAATAAAGAAAAACTTAGTAGCCATATTACCCCTGTAGACATTGAGCCCGTTAGAATTCTCAAAGTCGTAGACCACTTTGCGAGCATAAACTTCAGGGGACATTGGGTCGTTTCTAGCGGACATTTGCCTTCTTTCCATAAGAGCTTCTGCGAATCCTTCCACATTGTAAATTGACGACTCAGGGATCGATCTTGTGTCAGCAATCTCCGACTTAACACCTCCGGTGACGAAGTTAATTACCTTGACGTTGAAGGGGCGCATTTCGAGGCGTAAAGTAGCTGCATATTGGTGAATAGCAGCTTTGCTAGAATTATAGACCAGTGAGAAAGGAAAGGGGGTCAATCCAGAAACAGAGCCCGTGAATCCAATGGTACCATGGGCCTTGATCAATAAAGGTGATAATTCCCTCACGAATCTCATAGGACCGAAAACATTAACGTCGTAACATTTAGTGAAAAGATCATCGGTGAGATCGGTGGCTGGAAATGCGCAAGGTTGACCGGCATTATTGAAAAGAACGTCCAAGTATCCGTTAGTCTCTTCAATAATAATCTTTTTAATTTCTTGGATACTTTCCGTAGAGGTAACGTCCAAGGGCAACGGAATTATACCGTACTTCTTAAGGGGCTCCATTGCCTCCAATCTTCTTGCCCCGGCAAACACTTGGTAGCCTTTCTTGGCGAACTCGATTGCAGTTGCAAATCCGATACCTGACGATGCGCCAGTAATTAAAGCTGTTTTTTGACGATGGCCTGTCATGGTGTAGTATTGAAATCTTTAAATGGTGACAAGTGGGGTTAAATGGGGTTACAATCAATTTTATGTGCGCATTTGGTTGATATAATTCTATATCGGGACCAACTAACGTTTGCAATTATCTACAGTAGACGATCATTAATGTTATTAAATCGATACTCAAGCTACACTATGGCTATTGCTATGGCATATCTCAGATATATCATCACGCATATCATCCTTCTCATACCATGTCATATTACCCCACCATTCACGATTTTACACATTGACTCCACGCACAATCACTTAAGTACATACCAATACATTCTACTTCACTGTACATACCATCAACACTCTATATTCACTATCATACTATGTACATGGTTGGTGCTATTCTACTTTTCCAATTCGTTCACGATCTTTTGCTCATCAAAATAATGCATAAACTTTGTCGGCTCCTTTTGGCCATCCTTCGTGATGTGCAACACCGGCACGTCGTAGCAGTATACATCAAACCATTGCGAGTTTTCAGGCTTCATTATATCGATGACCGTAGTATCGATCTGTTTCCCCTGTAGGGACTCATTACCCAAAGCCTTGGTGAGAACCCCCTTGGCATTGGTGCAAAGCATACATGTTTCCTTCGTGAACAAGGTCACAGAGTTCAACGCCAGCTTACTGTAGCTGAGTCCACGTCTAAACAACATAGCGACAATGATATTTCGGTCAGTGTTGAAGGCTCGCTATCATAACGCGATGGACGGCATATAGCCGAATATTTGGATGTCAAAACTTCATTAGTAAACCAGTTTGAAACTTGTTTGACGTGTCAAAAATGAAAGCTGTATTGGCATTGTGCTTTTTGTTACTGTTGGTTCTTGGGGATGTTCTTCAAGTGAATGACAAGAACTTCAAAGAAATTGTTTTGGACTCGGGAAAATTCACTTTGGTGGATTTTTATGCTGATTGGTGTCGTCATTGTCAAAAGTTGATGCCCGATTATGAGGAAGTCGGACGTCTTTTCGCTGATAACCCTGAAGTTCAGATCGTAAAGGTTAACGGGGACAAGGACGGGAAACGTATTGTTAACAAATATGATATTCCTGGGTTCCCTACCATTTTCTTTTTCAATGGTGATAAGGACCCTATAGAATATGAAGGTGCTAGAGATTCTGAAGCTATAAGTAACTTTGTTCAACTGTTATCAGGGCATAAAGTCACCTTAGGCGCCGATAACAATGAAAACAAAGAAGTGGAAGAAGAATCTCCCGAATCAAACGTGTTGAGGTTAGATGACTTCAACTTTGATAATCTGGTGCTTCACTCCGGTAAGACCTTCTTTGTTGCCTTTACAGCACTGTGGTGTGGCCATTGCCAAAAGTTGTTTCCTATTTGGGAGCAGCTTGCCAATAAGGTGTACAAAGAGGATTCCAAAATCAGTTTTGCAAGAGTCGAGACTGATGTCGATAACGCGGAAGAGATCAAGCAGATGTTTGGAATCAACTCATTCCCCACGCTTCTTCTATTTGATACTGACTCTGAACCCGATGAAGATGGCGCAAGAAGACCCACCCAATACTTTGATGGGCGTTCCTTGGGAGAATTGGTGGATTTTATCAACGACAAGTTAGGATTACATCGTAATGTCGATGGAACTCTTTTGCCCACTGCGGGAAAGATCCACTATTTGGACAATCTTATTAAGGAGCAATTGGCAGAGAAAAATGATGAGCAAGTTGGTGCGAAGCTTTTAAAAGAGCTCAATAAAGTACTTGTGATCAGCAAAAGTTCTGTGGTGGACAAAGGGGATTACGTCAAGAACTCGGATGACTTTTCGATGGAACCATACTACAGAAAGCTTTTGAATAAGGCATTAAATGGTGAGAATAAATATTTCCAGGCCGAATCGAACCGGTTAAATAAGTTAATTAAATATCGCAGAAATCATTTAACTGATTCTGCCGTTGATTCTATACAAAAGAGGGCAAACATTCTTCAACTGTTCTTATAAAGTTATTTTACCAATCGATAGAATCGAATTTTTGAACGAGTCTAACATGATCTGGCCAAATCTTGCCATCGTTCATAACACATTCATCAACGATAGGCTTAACGTTTTTCGGGGTGCATCTGGCTAACCAGATATTTTTACCCGAATTTTTTAGATAGATAATAACATTAGCCACATATTTATGTCCTCCAATATGATTTACAAATGCCACCTTCACTCCATTAGGTCTATTATCACCTACGTCTCTAATCAATCCTTCATCACGCAAATGAATATCCAATTCTCTCTTCATTATTGGTGCTGTGACTCCACATCTTTTATCTCTAGTTCTATGGGAGCACAAGAATATATAGGATCTATTATGATCGACTTCGAGGGTAATGCTGGGGAATTCATCATAAATTAGCTTGGGCGGTGTTTGGTCTTTTCTAGCGGCCATCAAATCTGGGACCACCGTCGATAGCACATCCAGAGTATTTGAAACCGATACATTCTTGATCCAAACGAAAAAAGGGAGTAACAAGACATCACCCTTCACGAATGTCTCGTATTCTTCATCTTGATAAAGGGCATCTGAAGAGAGGGAACTCACAGAGAGTCTAGCGTTATGGATCCCGTGATTTTTCCCCTTATGTTCTATCCACAGGTTGAAGGCGTGAGGAAGCTTCTTGCTAGCGCTTGCAGGATCTCTTTCCCAATCGGGTTTACCTGTAGAAATGACAAAATGAATGTCAAATGGTTTCGTGGTATCCCAAAGTGATGATGAACCATCCACGTCTATAGATTTAGGGAATTTTGAATCACAAGTTTCACATTCAAAGTTACAATTCGATACTTCGAATCCCCTGTCTGCCACTTCTTGATCAATATTTTTATTCTTAAAAAAATCAAAGATCGCCATTATCTATGTAGTCAACTTTGTTTATCAAGGAATGTGCGCTACTGATATAGTGATCACTTTTTGCGAATAGTCCGATGTTAAAGCCGCGCAGGATCCACTTGATAACTCCGTCGGTTGTATGACCTCGTAGCGAAAAAATGGCCTTGTAAACTCTTACAAATCCATGACATGTCTCGCTATCAATATTGGGGCAAAGCCGTGAATGGCACATCTCGGTAACGGAGATTCCGCCGCCGGAACGAGATGGCGTTCACAAAAAAAGCAACGAGCAGGGAGAAATTTTGTACGACAATTTTACCACAAACGTGAATATTGAGAAAAGTTAGGCGCCCTAGAGAGGTTCAAGAATCTTTTTGAATATACACTGGAAGATTTTTGCGATATAAGGGGATAAATCACTAGTATATTAGCAGTCATTTCTGACATAGTAGCGCACATAGGTTGCGTAATAGATTAGACATTAAAAATTCAGGAGTGATTTAGATAAGTTAGAAGTATTAATCCTTTAGAAAGTGGTGAACCAAACATTTTAAATTAAACATTCGTTATGATTCAAGCAGTGAGTCCTCAAGTCGAAGATTTGGGCAAACAATATTCATTCACGTTGCTAGGTAAATCTCTTGAAGAAATAACTCCTAAGCAAGATCGATCTCTCGACTATAAGAATAGCATCAGTAACAATATTCCATCTACACCAACTTCATTAAAGGGCTCACGTTCAGGCCTCTCGGATTTAACTAAAGATACCACCCCATCTTCAGTGGAAGATAATCATTCGTATCAATCGAATAATACCGAACAGAAAAATGTGTATCATGACGCTGAAGTTGACCCATTGCATATACCAGAGTCTTCAAACTCCACGATAAAACCATTAGACCATAAATCATTATCCGGGAAGTCCAACGTGATGCCAAACAATGTGGTGCCCAATAGCGTGGCACCAAATAATGTCCAAACAATCAAGGTCCATAATGTTATGCCTGATCGACCTGTATTGAAGAATCCATTACAGACAACAGACTCAAGACCTATGGTTGATGATGCCGTTGTTGCTTCAATATCTGCCGATAGGCGACATACTACACCTCAGGATCTACCAACTACATTAAAAGATTCCATTGAATTATCAAGAAAACTGCATCAACCAACTCGTCCCGTGGCTAGAAGTACATTCCCCTCTTACACGTCTTTTAAAGCTCTGAAACACGATTCTTCCAGAGCAGAGATGATGAGAATGAGAAACTCCTTGATCAACAAGAAAGGGCATCAGAAAAGAAAGAGAGACAACTTTGATGATGACAACGTGTTGTTCGGGAATAAGATCAGTGAGGGTCACGAAAATTTTGTCATGGCGTATAACATGTTGACTGGAATCCGTGTTGCTGTGTCAAGGTGTGCAGGTATCATGAAGAGATTAGACGAAGAGGACTTCAAAACTACCAAAAAATTATCTTTCAACTTGGAAGGTAATGAATTGACCCCTTCATCAAAATATGATTTTAAATTTAAAGATTATTCGCCTGAAGTGTTTCGAGAATTAAGGTCCTTATTTGGTCTTGATCCTGCTGATTATTTGGTGTCGATAACCGGGAAATACATTCTTTCCCAATTAGGGTCCCCCGGTAAAAGTGGATCATTTTTCTATTACTCAAGAGATTACAGATATATTATCAAGACAATTCATCATTCAGAGCATAAACAATTGAGGAAAATTTTGAAAGAATATTATAATTTCGTGAAACAAAACCCTAATACTTTGGTGTGTCAATTTTATGGTTTACATAGAGTTAAAATGCCCTTTACCACTGATGGAACCAGGAAAGTACATTTTGTGGTTATGAATAATTTATTTCCTCCTCATAGAGATATTCATTTGAAGTATGATTTAAAGGGATCTTTATGGGGTAGAAAGACCAAAGTTCAACCTAATAGTGATGTTTCAACTTATACTCTTAAAGATAATAATTATTTGGAGAGTGGTCAAAAAATCAATTTTGGCCCCAGCAAGAGAAAGATGTTTTTCGAACAATTGGAGAAAGATGTGAAATTCCTCAAGAAAATTAATGTTATGGATTATTCATTATTATTGGGAATACATGATGTGAAAAAGGGTAATAGTTTTGACTTATCACAAAAGTTGGCAGTTTTCGATCCTAAATCGGCGGAAAAATCAGAAATTATAAGAACTAATCCAAGGGATATCAATCCTGACACCGATCTCCCCAGTGGAGTATATCCGGGCAGGTTGAAATATATATTCTATGGGCATGATGGAGGTATTAGATCAACAACCGAATCCAATGACCCGTCGTCAGAAATTTATTATATGGGCATCATAGATTGCTTGACAAATTATTCGATGAAGAAGAGATTAGAAACTTTATGGAGATCTATCGGTCACTCAAGAAGCACCATTTCATCGCTTCCAGCAAGGGAATATGGTGATAGATTCTATAAATTCATTGTGGCTGGTACTAGTAAAGCTAAGAGAAAATCCGATTGATACTACTTTTTCTTAAATATTCGATTTACTTCTAGATAGCCAATGGCTAGAAAAAAGTTACAGCATTGTTTGACATAGTCAATTTACAGCAAATAAGCTTGAATAACCGTAGGAAATGTAGAGCAAGTCCGAAGCAAACAGGCAAGAGATTCATTGTACCAACAAAGGAGAAGACCCTTTTGTCAATGCAAATGGGGTCTGGAAATTGAGCACATTCCATGTTACAAGTGCCAAGATTATCTTGAAACCACTTTCATCTTGGCTTAGCCAAAGGAAAAAAAAGTCAAATAGTAAATGCTCCAGGAGGGGTTCGAACCCACGACCGTCGCGTTCCTCACACGACCGTGACTTATGGTATAACCATATTGTCGTAAAAACGGCTATAAGCACGAAGCGCTAACCTCTGCGCCACTGGAGCGCATCTACCACTCGACAGGATCGAACCCCAGAACACACCCAAGACCAGGGAACTGGTCTCCAGTACGCCACAGGCCAAAGATCTTCTCATGTGTTAGCAAACGCAAACGTATATTCGTGATCCAACGATTAGACTGAATGTCACGTTACTTGTAACATATCTGAAGATGTGTAACTTTCAGATATGTTTAGAGTATGTTTTATGTTTTATGTGTAATGTTTTAGATATCCCTTTATAGTTTCCCCACAGGGTACTACTCAGCTATATAAGGATGGTCTTATTCCTTCCTTATATTGCTGGTCAGCTTTTCCCTGTAGAAACTATTATAGTTCTTATTAAACACTACCAAGTTCCTAACATCATGTCTTTAAAGAACAAATATACATATTGTGTGTGTGTCACGGGATTCAAAGGATCAAATAGCCAGAATCGTCCCCTATTTAAAGGAGGGATTTTACCTCGCTAATTACCAGCTAATTAGTTAGCAAAATAGTCTACTACGTACTTCTTATATCAAGAACCTACTATACTATAATTGGGTTAATCCGCTAACACATAATGGTGAGAATGTGGCTATAGATTAATATTAATAGTTTTCCGCCCTTTAAATAAGGAAGGAGTAACTCTTCCTTATATCGATGGGAGCATGCCCAATTTTGACCATGAGATTTAGAAATATATGATTAGGTTATGAACATTGAATTGATCGACACTGAATTTCAAAGAAGCTATGTTTACTTTACAGTGTTAGAGTCTCAAATTGTCTAAGTCCTTAGTTTAAGTCTATGTTTAGTGGCTCTCGACTGCTTAATTTACTAGTCGATGTAAAAGTATTAAACGAGGTGTTATAAGCATCGTTCGATAATGAGCTCTTGTCCCTCTCAGCCCACTTGCTCCTCCAATCAAAAAGGGTAAATTAACTATAAATGTTTCACAAAGGGAGCCCATATGATGTCAATATGCAATTCATAGGTGTGTTTTTCGGGGATTAAGCTCATGCAAATCGACGGCATGAAACTAATTAGGCTGCCGAGGGCAATATTCTTTCAGTTCATCGATTGTCTTTACATGTTCTCCATATTTTCATTTAACCTAGTTAGAGAGCCGGAATGGGAGAAATGCTTATATAATCTTATATTGTAAATACTGACGCGGTGGGTAACTCGAGTAAATAGTATTGTTTCGTGCAGGGAGTTCCTCATGCTCACAATCAGCACTCGGTGGCATTGGTACCTTAAACGGCATGCGCGGCGTGTTTTCCGCACACAATACCTATGTTTCTACGTCATAGAGTGTTCCCCTTACATTAAATTAGGAGACTAGTCATGTATATAGGCCCAAGAACCGTCTAACGATGTCGTCAAATTTTATAATAGGAAGAATTGTCACATAAAACATCATTAGAATATATATATATATCGATCTTTTCACAAGGTACAAGATTATCAGACAGATATTCAACACTGGCATAGTCTCGCTTGGTTCTACGAGATTCATCAAAAGCTGTAACAAATACATATAAAAAAATAAGCACTGCTTGTATTTATTTTTTTTAATTCTGATCATGGGTTTATTACTTGATTCACTGGCAGTAGCTTCTGCTGGAACCTCTTCTACGTTGGCACATTTGGAAGCAATCCTGACTTCGGTACAAATTAATAACAAGCATACTACCATAAGTGAAAGTGCCCCATCGAGTGCAGCATCTTCAACTTCTTCAAAAGGTTCATACACAAAGGACGCAGAAAAATCTTCAAAATCTGCTGGTGTTAGTTCTAAAGGTGAGGCATCGGGTTCTAATATGAAAATCACCGTGGGTTTAACCTTTTTCATGATTTTTTCCACCATCATGGGAGCACTCTAAATGAGAAGAACAAACCACATAAATTGACCTCAGATCAAAATCTTACGATACCCAATAGCAATGGCTATTATAATGAAATGAAAATAGTTACATTAGCATCACTAAACATTTAATGAATTATATTATCTATCTCAAAGCATTTGTAATTTTATCATAATTCTGTTTCCAGTCCTTGAAGAAGGCATTGAATATTTCTACCCCAAGACCAACTTCCTTGTAGCCACAGCTGGCCCTTATCGAATGCATCGAAAGCTGAGAAAGACCGACGTCAATGACCCGTGCACCAGTTTCCGTCGCCACTATGGGTCCTATTGTGGTTCCCGTTCTAGCGTCGTTTCTCACATGAAAGTTCTGAAGCTTTAAAGAGTTTTGCTTCGCTACTTCACTAAGAAGCGTCAACCCCACGCTGTCTGTGGAATAGTGCAGATTGGGGTCTATCTTGACTGTTAATCCATAATTTGGTAATGGTGAATGGCCCTGTAAGTATTGGTCCTTAAAGTTGGGGTTAAGTATGTGAGTGACATCAGCGGACAACACCACTGAATTAGTGTAAAGAGTATCAAGATCGTCAAAGTCTTTAGCATAAGCTATCTTATCAATTATGGACCGGAAAAGTTTCCCTCTAGCTCCTGTTCTCGTTTTGGAGCCAATCTCCTCGTTATCAACTAACCACACACCGTTGAACCCATCATACAGCTTCAAATCAATTAACGAGTCAGCAAACTCTATTAAACCTTCAATAGCAGCAAAAGAACATAATCTGTCGTCAATTCTAGGTGCGTTAATGAATTCATTCGACAAACCACCACGGGTAGCCGCTTGAGTGTCAAATAGCTCTAAATCGACACCCAATATATTACCAAGAGGCTCCTCGGCCAATTTGCTAATAAATCGTATAAGAGATATGGAATGCTTACCATAAAGAATGGATCTTTGCTCCTCTTTGGTTGGCACTTCGTCTTCTAAGCTGAAGCCAATGACAGGAACCTCTTTGGTCTCCATATTGTAGTTGCCTGAGGCTACATTTCCGAAATGTGGAGCAAGTGAAGGTATCCTTGCTATTGGTGACGGAGAAGAACTTACCAACTTCCTCTTCACCTTACCGTCTTTCTTGACCAATACAGCACCCCCAATTCCTAAATCTCTATCAACCCACAACTTGTTTAACGTCCCTGAGTATGGGGCCACCCCTAAAAGCTTGTATCCATCTACATCATTCTTTATGGACACAGGTTTTAGTTTTGCAGTCAATGCATCAACATGAGATCCAATCAACCCAATTCCACTCTCTGGCTTCCATTGACCTCCCACCGCAAACGCAAATAAGCTCAAATCTGACCGTAACGTATAATAGAGCCCTCCTTCCTCATTCAATTCACTGGCAATCTTAGGATCGAGAGCCTTGGTCTCGGGAATAAATTTGAATCCTTTGGTCTCTAATTTCTGTTTAAAGTAGTCTATAACATGGAATGTGGTGGGGTTCTGGTCAGTAAACTTGATGTATTCCTCCGCATAAGAGTCGTAGTCCTTAGTGTCTTGGGCGTGTTCAGATACTTCTGACTCCGTGGATATATCCGAGTCGAATTCGCTTTCGCTGAGCAGATATAAATCGCTTGAATCCTCCATTATACCATTAAATCTAAACAAACTACCTTATATCATTTATCTTTATCATTATCATTATCATATAGCCAGCTTATCTGTGGGAGATATGTGTTGTGCACGACCCTTGTCCTACTATGTATACGCGTCCTCGAGATGATGGAAACTTTAGATCATCAAAGAATGGATTGTAGAACTCTTACGGTTCATTGGCATGATGATAATCAGCCGGTGTACTCGGTTGATTTCCAGCCTTTGAAAGATAGTGGTAAAAAATCCGACAGATTGGCTACCGGTGGAGGAGATAATAATATTCGAATTTGGAGAGTGACTTATGTGGATGGAGATGAAAATAATGTATCGATCGAACATTTATCAACTTTACGGAAACATACCCAGGCAGTCAACGTGGTACGATTTGATCCTAAGGGGGAGATTTTGGCCACCGCTGGAGATGATGGTGCCTTGATTCTTTGGACCCTCTCTGATCATATAGTGAAAGATTTTGGTGCTGAAGAAGATGAAGAAGTTAAGGAAAGCTGGGTAGCAAAACACGTGTTGCGGAGCTCTAACTCGGAAATTTATGACATTTCTTGGTCTCCTGATTCGAAATATATCATCACAGGGTCAATGGATAACATTACTAGGGTATACTCTGCTGATACTGGACAACAGGTTTATCAATTATCAGACCACTCCCATTATGTTCAAGGAGTCACATGGGACCCCAAGAATGAGCTTTTAGCTACGCAGTCGGCAGATCGGTCTGTATGCGTTTATTCATTAGGGAACCTGAATGGCGAAGCTCCGCTGCTTGATTTTAAGATATCAAAGAGTGAGATGCCAATAAAAAAAAATACCCCCGGTGACAATGATACACCAACCACAAGAAGAACATTTTTGTACCATTCAGAGACATTGCAATCTTTCTTTAGGCGATTGACGTTTTCCCCAGATGGTAGCTTATTGGTAACCCCACTGGGTATTTACAGGCCCACCATTGACAACGGACCTAAGAAATCGCGTCAAATTAATGTTGATAGCAACAACCCCCCCTCAGACCCAATAACCGAGGAAAAGGATGGCGACGAAAACTCAAGTGAGGACTCTGCAAGTACAGTATACATATACATAAGGTCGGGGTTGAAACACTCGCCCATCTGTCATCTACCAGGCTTACTGAAGCCCGCTATAGCGGTGAAATTTTCTCCCATCCTCTATACATTACCGAACAAGAAAACCCCTCCGGTGTTTAATCTACCATATAAGATGGTTTTTGCGGTCGCGACTCAAGATTCAATTCTCATCTATGATACCGTGCATTTGCAGCCATTAGGTCTTGCATCCAACTTACAATATTCAGTGATCACTGACTTGGCATGGGACCGTGATGGCCAAAGCTTAATAGTGAGCTCAGCTGATGGGTTCTGCTCTAATATAACGTTCAAGGATAAAGTCTTTGGAGACGTATACGATCTCCCATTGGAAGATAAAATGCAGCATAAAGTTACAAAGAATGAATACCCATCTATACTAACCAGTTTAAAAAAGCTTGAGCATAAGGACGATAAGCCAACAGTAACCAATGTGGACGACCTGACCATCAAACAAGATAATAATATTAAGCCAGATCTCATAGATGTGGAGGAGCCGGCCAAAAACAATGATCATTCACCCAAAGATTTGAAAGTGAAAGATTCCCTGGATCTGAATGTTACCGAAAAATCTCAAGACAAGAAGTCAGAGACCTCTGATGATAATCAGGTCAAGAAACGTAGGATTGCGCCAACGCTAGTTACGAACTAATAATAAATGTATATGATATCAGTACTGACGTTATTTACAACTATAAGTCGAGATCATTGTTGAGTTGTCTAGCTAATCTTCTTCTAGCCTTCAAGATCATTTCTTCTCTTCTTTTGTTCAATATTTCTGCTCTTTCCTTTTTATCTGACAGCCACTTATTGTCATGTTCAGAATCTTCCATTTCTTGATCTACTTTACCATTAAGACCGTATCTATCAATGAGATTATCCTTTACATCCTCCTTGGCTATTTCAGGCTTTTTCTCTTCAAACAGTTGGCCGCCTGGAGGTTCCTCTGGTGGATAAGGTAAATTACCTTCTTCCATGTACCTCTCGATAGTTAACTCGACAGAACCTGATCTTTCAAGATCCATTTTTACTTGTCCTCTAGTCAACTGTGGAGCAATTGCTTGAACAACTTCAATCATGGAATCTGACACGGGTCTTCTCACATGATTGTAACTATTGTTACTTCCCCTGAGTCTTTCAACTTCATTCCATTCACTACTTGCAGGTGGGAGGGGAGTTATTATCCACTTGAGAAGGAGAAATAACCCAGCTAATATAGCTATAAATATTATCGTAGATGGCTCCATACTTCTTTGGTATTCAGTGGAAACTTCCAAATCTCAAGTTGGCTTTATCTCACGAGTTTCCCTCGTTGGTTACACAAAAGATGAAAAAAAAATTAAGGGCTCCCATCTAAAATATATATAAACAACAGATAAAGTTACATACTCAACATACTAAGCAACTCAATAGTTTTACCACGCGAGGAATTGAATGCTGATTGGATTCAGTCAAAAGTTAATTTAAAATCTGTATCCTGGTTGCGAACCTTGTATAAAAAGTTTGTCACTATCTCATTCTCTCTTGCTGGTAGTTCAAGGAAATGCTTCTTTATGGTATTTGCTTGCTCTAGTTTACTGACTTTGCTTTTACTTCCTGTTTTATAACTATAAGTCTTCTTCCCTATCTCACTTTGTAAAATATCTCTGTTAACAGTCATAGTAGGGGGGAGATTCAACTCATACTTATCGGAATACCTGTCCAAAGTCTTGTTGTCGAATGCATTGAAATCAAGAGGATTCACTTTAGGTTCATCCTTTGCCCCATTAGATGTGATATGTTTCGATAAAAATTCCTTTTGCGCCTGTTGAGCAGCGGCACTTTTGGCCTTTGCTGAAGCCCGAGAGTTCGACATGGGCTTCCCCTCGCTTTCTGAACCATGATCTCTAAAATGTCGAGGTGCCATTTCCTATTCCCTATGTATAATGCAGATTTCTTGATACCGATTTAAAATACCTTAAAAAGTTATCCCGCAATCAGATTTTAGCTGGTGATTTGTAGTGCATATAAACACATTGATATATCCTCCCATTAGTCTTTGGAACAAGAATCACAAAGTTATGGACTACCTGCATTGAATCCACTGCGTTCCGCTTCCAAGCGTAAATCGGGACGATTCTGAACAAACGGGATGTTAGTAGTTATATAACGGCACTAGTGACATTATCATGTTTCATTTCAGGAACCATGATAGCTATGATATCACTTTGGTATGACCATCGCCATCTCTATCTTTCTATAGGTTATGTATCACAATATGGCATTCTCATTTATAGCGACCCTCGTCCTTGCTCGATAACTTATCCCTACAGAAGTATAAAAGTATATTTGTCTCTTACATTTAACACTGGGGAAATACTGTTGAATAAAGTTAGGTATATACGAAGAACTGTTTCCAAGAGTGTCGGGGGCTCCAAAATTTTCAGGCGCTTCGGCGATATTGATAAGGCCGATAAAAGAGACAGTGTGTAAATCTTCATTGAATCTTCAACTGACGAAAGTGGGAATTTTGCAGCTTAAACATAATAGAGGCTCGTATGGGTAAGATTAAATGGCATTAGTCTGAATATCATTGACGGTAAAAGTGAGATTGACATATTGTGTCATTACCAGCGATGCCAGAGTATCTACATAAGCTTTTATTGCCCGAGGTTGCAGCGCCCGAGGTTGCAACTTCCGAGGAGCTACATTTATGGATTCGATGACTCGCGAGTCAATTTGGTCCCAGCTCCAGTATCAAGAAGAGCGTTATAGCATACGACCTTAACGATTGGAAAAGAACTAATGGCTGGATATTTGATTCGGAATCAGGAGGTTTACAAAAGTCAAACGACGTTTCAGTGTGTTTGTTTGGTATTGCTTGTGTTTTCTCAATTACAGGACTATCTTCAGCCAGTGTATACTCAATAATGCCCATATCGATCATAATTTATCTTGCTTTTCTCTCTCGACGTATTGTGTTGAGTTGGTACCGATGTCGATGATATTTATCCGCTTATAAAGTACATAGGTAGTATATAGGGTCAATGAGCATTACGGAACTTGAGGTTTTTCTCCAAAGCATACTTAACTGATTTAAATACACCGGCACTCACCACACCTTTGAGCATTTGGAAAAGAGACGGTATTCTAACGATTTTCTTTACCGTTTTGTTCAAATTTGAATGCAAGTTTGAATCTCTAGCGATCTCTTTGATAGACTTATCCGAATAATATTGGTACAAGACTCTTCTGAAATGGATGGGCATCTTACTGAGTAGAAGACTTTTTTCATCATGACTTAAACGTCTTTTGAAATATTTCACCCCATCCGTCTCTCTTTGAAGCACGAGTATTCCATGGTCTAAAAAGTATGCCAATATCGGTTCATATAGTTTTTGGAAATTATGGAATTGCTTCTTCACTATATTTTTCACCTTGTTAGGGTTCTCACCTCCAATTAGATTACGGAAGTCTCCTAAATATGACACATTCGCTATCGCCTCATATAATTCAACTTCAGAGAATTGCTCCTTTCTTATAAGCAATACCGCTAAACTCATTGCACTTTTCAAATTATATTGATTAATGAATTTAATAAGATTCGTTGAATCGAGCTCACTTTCTTCCAAGTATTTAACAGGCTTTTGAAGCCTTCCTGATAAGTATAATGATGACCATTCACTCAAATCTAACAATGCCTTCTCTTGGTTTATTACACCATACTTCACCGTAGTGTCCTGTATAACTGCAAAGGGATTAAAATACAATCCCACCCCAATGTTCTGAATCAGTGAAATAGATCGTGCACCAAGATATCTCACAAGAGAATAGTGGTTTGGGAATTGTTTAATATTTGTTTCATGGAACTTTGGAGAATCGTCAACAATTTTAATTATATCTATTTGCGGCCCCTTGGACTTTGCGCTCAGATATCCGTCTTGTTCAAATACCCCCGATCCATATCCATATGTTAGAATTGGCTTCGCCTCAAATTCACCCATTATCGAATTCAATTTTTCTTCCTTTTCCGTATCAATCAGTTGATTAGAGAAATCAGCATTTTTTGGGATAACTAGCTTTGAGATTCCCAAAAACCCTTCAGTTATGAGAGGTTGATATGGTCTGTCTGAATATGAATATGTCGCTAGATACCTAATATGCCCCCATCTTGCCGTTGACCTTTTAATCATCCCTAAGTGGACCAGCTTCCACTATTGTGTACTTTTCGATCAAATATCCGAAACTGAAAATATTGTTACACAAATTTGGGCCACATGATGAGAAACACGATGATTCATAGCGGTGAATTTTTCGACCTTTACTCAACTAATTCTATAAACAATAAAAATGTCAAAAAGCCAAGTTTATAGATCCACTAGATCTACTGAAGATCAGAGTCTCTCTTTTGAAGATGTTGTCTTGACTGGGTTGGCGAAAGATGGTGGGTTGTTCTTACCATCAGTTATTCCGAAATTGGACAGTAAGACTTTCAATGAAATGAAAGATCTTTCATTCAACCAGATTGCCTTTAAATTAATGAGGCTTTTTGTTTCTCAAACTGAAGTTAATGATGATGAATTAAAGGATTTGATTGAGAGATCTTACTCAACCTTTAGAAGTGATGAAGTAACTCCAATCAAAGCCATTGATGAAAAGAATGGTTTATATTTATTGGAATTGTTCCATGGGCCCACTTATGCATTCAAAGATGTTGCCTTGCAATTCCTTGGAAACTTATTTGAGTTCTTTTTAACTAAAAAGAACGCTAAAGTCCAAAAAGATGAAGATAGAGACATCATAACCGTTGTTGGTGCTACCTCGGGTGATACAGGATCCGCTGCTATCTATGGATTGCGTGGGAAAAAAGATGTTTCTGTTTTCATCTTATACCCCACTGGAAGAATATCTCCAATTCAGGAAGAACAAATGTGTACTGTGGAAGATTCAAATGTTCACACCCTCTCTGTCAATGGTACCTTTGATGACTGTCAAGACATTGTGAAGCAAATTTTCGGAGACAAAAAGTTTAATGACAAGTATCATGTTGGTGCTGTGAATTCCATCAACTGGGCAAGAATTTTGGCACAAATGACCTACTATTTCTATTCTTACTTTCAATTGATCAAAAAAGTTGGTGATGAAGCAAAGGTAAGATTCGTCGTTCCATCGGGTAACTTTGGTGACATCTTGGCTGGTTACTATGCTAAGGAAGTAGGACTTCCAGTTGAAAAACTTGTGATAGCTACCAACGAAAATGATATTCTTGATAGATTTTTGAAAACAGGTCGTTATGAAAAGGCTGCAGAACAAGGTAAGAAACCCGAAGTTAAAGCTACATACTCTCCAGCCATGGATATCTTGGTGTCTTCAAACTTCGAAAGATTGCTTTGGTATTTGATCAGGGATAATTTGACAAAGAATGACGATCAAGAAGCTGGTAAAATTTTGAACTCATGGATGAATGACTTGAAAGAAAAGGGCTTGGTTGTTGCTCCAGATTCTGTTGTCGCAGCTGCAAGAAAAGATTTCGACTCCTCTAGAGTTGACAATGACGAGACTGTCGAAACCATAAAGAAGATATATACCGAGCATCCTGAAAAGTACATTGCTGATCCACACACAGCTGTTGGGCTTACTGTATCTTATAGCCAAATTGAAAAAGATCAGGCCGCAAATAAAAAGGCCTATCATATTTCATTAGCAACAGCACATCCTGCTAAGTTCTCTGAAGTCGTTAACAAAGCCTTGAGCGGGTTCAAGGATTATTCTTTCGAAAACGATGTTTTGCCAGATGAACTTAAGGCACTCTCCAAGAAACAAAAGAGAATCACGCTTGTTGATGAACCATCTCTTGAAAAGGTGAAATCCGTCATCGTTGAAAAGTTGTCCAATTAAAAATGTAAATAAGTATCTAGTTCAATTAATATATCCTACAAGGATTGGTTATTTTAATATTGGTGATGATATTTTGAAAGGGATAGATGAAAGGTGAAGCAGAAAAAATAAACATGTATAGCTAAAAAGAATTACAGAACACTAATTTTGTCCCTTTGAAGAGTGATTACAAGATTTATAGGATTTACGCATTTGCTTTTCAATATTTTTAAATTTTTGTAAAATCTATCTTTTTAAATAAATATGCTTCAATCTACAAAAGTTGAAACGTCTTTTGAAGTTCTATAGCTATAATTCAACCAAAAGAGTATACTCGAATAGTTGAAAGTTTGCCCACCTTGAAATCGTTTTCATCTTATCGTACTTTCTTCCAGTTGGCTGCGAAAAGTGCCACTACGGCTAAAGATTGAATTGAGAGTGACTCAGCGTCTCAATTGAGAGATTCAAATGAAAAACCATGACAATCTTCTTTTCGTACCAGAAAGTTTAAAAAACTTCTACGTTTAGTATAAGATGCCAAATCTTATCATTATTATTGTTTTTCCTTACGGCCCAGCTAGCTAAGTACTACATCACGCGTTCGGATTATGGGGAACATTTAGAATACCAGTTTGATAATAAACTAGCTTGTCGTTCACCTACGCTATGCTAACTCACGCTCTACATTAATATATTCCATTTTATTTTTTATCCGCACGAACCTTACCACCATTAAGTTTAAGCTTTCCGTCCTTTATGGATGCTTCGTATCCCAACTCTTCTATTGCCTCCTGATCATAAACATTTTTAGCTTCTAATGACCTCACTAGATTTTGGTTACCCTCATTATTAGCTAGTAAAATCTTTAGACATAAGATTGCTCTTTCCCTTATGAATGGTTCGTTTTTATCTATATTGCAATTTGAAAGAATTAGTTCTAATCCATGACATTTCCTTACTCTCTCTTTTACATCATTATCATCTGTTGCCATGTAACCGACAATCTCTATTAGTATAGACTTTACTTCAGGGTATTCTTTTTTTGATGGGTCACTTTCGATGGCATCGGAGTTTTTTAGCTTTTTCTGCTCAACTTGCTCATGTACTGCTTTTAATAAATCCAATAGCAGCGGTAATGTATCATAGTGAATCAAAAATTTCCTTCCAGCTTCAAACCTTGCCAAATGAGACAAGTTGTCTATCAATGCTATAATTATTGAATGATTATATTTTAAGGCCTCTTTGTCATTCTCCTCGCTTGTGAGTAATTCAATCGCTTTAGGTTGATAATTCACAAAAAGATCCCAAACCCATGCTAGTAAAGAAACTACTTGATAGTTATCCCAATCGTCCTTAGCAGAGATAATGATCTGCGAGAGGGTTATGATCAATTGGAATCTAGTATCATTACCTTCTTCAATACTTTTGATGTAATTGATGAAGTATTCACTTGAAATTACTCTCTGTAGAAGCAAAATCTGAAAATTACCAGTTACATCTAGGCCATTTTCAAAGTCAACGCTTTCAAACTGTTCGAAAAGTAAATCTATTAATCTACTATCTTCTTTAGATCTCAATGTATTACCAATTACCTCTTCACTTGACAAAGCATACTTCAAATATACAACGTAAGGTAGAGCGAGAAGTTTATTGTCTTTCACATAAGTTTCCAAGGACTTCTTCCCATCGAAAAGAGCATGACTAAAGTCCCCTATTGTTCCCTCTAAGTTATTTGATTGACTGGAATTCGCAAAGATTTGGAAGAAAGTTTGTATGATGTTCTGGTAAAGTTCACAGTCCTCTGATACTCGTTCTTTAAAATGGGTCAAGCTAGTGAATAAAAAATCTATGTCAAGCGACGAGCTAACCACCAAATTGCGACATAAAATAAGCATTCCACGATATATTCTCACATAAAGACTTGAAAATGTATTTATATCGATCATAAATGAGCTTTCGATCGAGCTTGAGATAAGTTCAAGCACCTTTGAGTCAGAGGCAAGTTCCAGCCGGTACTCATCGGACAGTCCTGATAGCTTAACTATATCTCCTAATTCACTTAATAATGCTTCAACTTCTGCATCAGGACTCTTGTAAACCTCCAACACAAGTTTCACGTGTTCTAATACGCTTACGGACTTTTGTTGCATAATATGCTAAAAGAACAAGATCAATAGTAAAGATGTCAACCCGCGAAGGCAATTTTTACTACAGTAGTTTAAGGTAAATATGGAACATCAAGAAAATCTAGACAATCCTGTAAGAATAATTTCAAGAGTATTTTAAACCAATTAATAGCTTTCTCTAAAAGACACTTTTCGTCATCTTTATGAGTCGATTGCTGATTAATAATCTTTACTATATTTCTGTGGCTTTTGCTAGCAAATCTCACACTATGATGGTTCTGAGGCCTGTATATTATTCCTTCGAGTACATACGAGTAACCGATAAGACAGTGACCTCAAATTGGCCCTTAACATATCATGGGCACCATCTTGGATCTTTCAGATGAGGTCTTGGACATTATTTTTCTGTCACTAGGCCAGTATGAGATCGTGAACTTGACTTTGGTATGCAAAGAGTTTTATAATATTGCAGTCAAGTATTTATACTCCAGAATTTACGTGTCTAACGAGAGTAATTGCGTCCCCGGGAATGATTGTTCAACATTAGAGAGACCATTTTCGTATGTTCATAGCTCGTTGACAGGGGGAAATAGTGGATTGAAGAAGCTTGAGAGGGCATTCGGTCATAATAAGTCTCTAGCACGGTTGGTTGAGCATATAGCGACGGATGATATTTCATTTGTTCTATTCAAATTGAAATTTTGGAAAAGATTCTTTCTCGGGGAAGGACACTTGAAGCTGGTCTTCTTTGGAAATGTACATATGAACCAGTTAAATGTTGCATATGATGATCTATTCGAGTTCTACAAGTCTAGTGGTTCTTCTCTTACAACGCTACAAATAAGAAACTTGAAAGATTTATTGAACTTTTGCGAGTTCTCAGAAAGTAATATCAAGCATATTACATTCTATCTTGTTAATATTGGAGATATTGATGGGAAAATTTCAATCCTGTCCTCGGAGAGAGCCAAACTTTTGGAAATTTTTTGTAATCTCGAAGCATTAGAAATTTACTCGGTTCATAACTTAAGTTTGAGGTTTTTGAGATTTCTTCTGCTGCTTCTCGGTTCAGATACGCCATTCTTGAAGAGTCTTAAGACATTGACCTTGAATCATAATCATGGCCAGATAGGAAGCGAATCCAGTTTCAGTTCGATGTATCCTTTGGAGAAGGAACTAGAATTAGATTTTGATATTATCCGTAGGGCAGTGAACGTCGAAAGCTTGAAGTCGCTTTCCTTGAAGGTGGATTGTAACCATATATGTTCCGTACATTTGACGGATGTATATGACTTTTCTCCGATTAACAACTCGGAGTTTTGTGGCTGCTTAGAGACATTTTTTGAAGGGTTAATGACCAGTGATCTTAAGTGCCTCAGACATTTAACCATTATACGGTCGGGGCAATCGAGTATTAAAAACCCATACAGCTTATACTATTTCAAGAATAGTCTAGCCAAATTTTTAAGTTCGATGCCAACTATCTCAAGATTGAAGATAGACACTAATGCACAGTTATACCCCTTTCAAGTGATGAATGAGAACAATGAGCATGTGCAACGACTCGGGAAGATCTATCTGAATCAAAATGCTTTACTTTTGAAGCGCATAAATGATCTTGGACCCAAAAGGTTAGAGATTGCAGATTATTTGGAATCTTTTTATGTCTGGGATGCACCTAGCAACAGTGTAGATGAGAATGTACTTCAATCATGTTGCTGTGTCAAATGTGCCCATTCGATGGTTTCGGTGACGAAATTTCTTCAAACTAATAGAGATATACAATTTTACCTTAACCCCGTCACCACAAAGACGTTGATGGATTTTTACTATGATCTCGTTCATCTAATACTACTTTTCCACAAGGACTTTAACATACCTGGGTTCATGCAAACAAAGGCATTCCCGCAGGGCCGTGAGAAGGCAAGAACAGAAATGTTTACTCATTTTGTCCCCATACTGATCCCGGGAGTACCATCTTTACGACCCCGGGAACTCGATTTACATGAATGTTTCAAACATTCAGACTATAAAGATCTAATCCATTTTAAATATGTCAAGTCACTATTGACATCTAGTGATAAAAACTTTGAAATCGTGTGCCAATGCGATGGGTCAGAATTTACAAGCTTAAGATCCTACTTGAAACATCAAATAACGCACAAGGCAGACGCGGACTTTGGAACAATGAAAGGTCTAAATGGTACTATAGTTCATTTAAATAACATCTGTTGGCGTGTATATAACTAGGTCCCACACCTGCCTCCTTAGGAATAAATTGCGTGCATACACTCCTTTTGGTAACTTCATCTTCGCAACGATGAGCTTTAATTGTCCCCTAATTATTCTTGCAGGCAATAGATCAGGGTGTGTAACTCGGATCTTGGAACCAGCAAATCCTATTCGTAGATTGACACATTTTTTTTTTGATTGATGTCACCAAGAAAACGACATGTCAAACAACTGTAATGATTGCGATCTGTTTAAAATACTTTCTAACAGCAAACTAACTCTAACCAATGATGTCAACTGATCTAGCTTTCATTTCCCCACGGCATTCGCTATGAAAATCGTATTGAATGTGACTTTACATGTGCTGTTTGTAACTCTGCTGCTATTTGTAATCCACGACAGTTTTGCTTTTTTTGCTTTTGCTCTCAAGTTGGAAATCCCGATAAACCGGAACCGAGAATTAGGGGAGATGCTGCACACGCAATTCCAGAAGTCCCTATCGCTGAGGCTTATCGAGCAAATTATTTCATATAACAACTTTCATTAAAAGAAAGCAACCTTTTTATCGAGCTAAAATTCTACAATTGGCATCAAAGCTACTAGTTCTTAAAGAGAATCATATTCGAAGGCTAATGGCTGTTTTAGAAATAGAATATATCAATTAAAAAAATAGGGTAAAACAACTTTGATCTAACCGGAATCAAAAAAATTTAAGCCTCATACTTGCATTGTACAGCCTAAGAAGTCACACTTCCCCTTGGATATACATTTGATCATGCAAACATATAACGTCTTTGAATTGGACGATGAGTTTGTCTCACCGTTGGATATCCCATCAAGAAAGTGTAAGGTTTACAGTAAGCTGGACTTACCATTGGATTGCGAAGATTCAATGAATGATGTTTCGTCAGCAACAGACGCATGTTCCTCGAGTGATTCTGGCCTGACTACTAGCCCTACAAGTACCGATGAAGTAAGAAGAATAGGTACCCCTCCGACACCTTTCTCTCTGCAAAGTGAATCATTAAATGGGGATGATTCTATTCCTCGGAAGGAACTCAATCATCCGAGATCGTTCCCGATCTTTCAAAGTAATCAAGATGAATACCTTCAATTCATGGAGCCATTCCCAACTTTCCCTCCATCATATGAAACATTACCTCCTGGTGGGATTCCTCGATTCCCTGTCCATGGTGATATCCCTTCATTCGAACCACTTCCTAATTATTCTCCTGCTGCATATAAGATTGGCGTGGCAGTTAGAAAGCTAGAATGGTTGACCCCCTACGAGGCCTCTCCCAACAGATCATGGAAGAACGTTATCATTGAATTAAACTCCACTCAATTGAACATTTATAGAGTCCCCAGCAACTCAGAAGGGCAGTTGCTATCTTTTAAACCATGTCTGAAGCCTGCTGAGATGATCAAGAGGTCATTCGATAGTAATACTTTGAAAAATGTGGACTCTTGCGTTACTAACTCGACCGATCTTCAGTATTTAGATTTCTTACAAAGAATGAATCTAATCGATGACAGAATTTCAAATTCAAGTTTAGATCCTAGATCAGTGAGATCAAAGGACAAAAAGTTATTAAGATCTTATTCATTACAACATTTAAGAGCTGGATTGGCTACTGATTGTAAAAAGAGAGCTAACGTCTTGAGAATCAGAGCCGAAAGTGAACAGTTCATCCTCAGTTTTATGACTGTGGAAGAATTGATAGATTGGAACTTTGCTTTAGGGATAGGTAAAGACATTTCATTAAGCTTAGATGATAGAGAACTCCCAAGATATCGTACTGTACCCAGACGGAGAAGAAGAAACTCAAATACTAATAATGTTAGCCTTATGCCAGAGAGCAATGGCGAAGGTAATAAATTGAAAAATAAATTAGCCAGATTGAAAAATAAACTAACTCCAAGACCAATTGTTGAACCTTCTAAATCCAAGAAGTATACAAATACACCAGAACCGTGTGATTATAATGTTAGTGGTCAAGCTTCTAGTGCAAGCACCAGATGCCCCAGCCTGAACAACTCGTCTGTTTCTAATCTAGCCGCTAACAATATGGAAGATGAAGAAGATGCTCAGGAAGCAACTGATATGAATCAATCAGACGAAGAAGATGACGATTATGATGATGAATTTTTGGATAGAGATGAACAAGGAAATGTTGATCCTACAAAAGTTTCCCCATCATCCTTTGATGATGGTAAAGTAGAGTTGGAGGCTCCACCATTCAATCAAAAGAAATACTTCCGTAATTGCCTCAGGTGCATTAAACCGTTATGTTCTGATGATTTGTGGGTTCATAAAAGTGTCGTAGTACCAACAACATTCTCGTTTGTTAATTCGCAAATCATGAAGGGATTAAGATATTCTAGCACTTCAGACACTTTCAACTCATTTACAAGCAGTTCAGCAAGTAGTCTTCTAAGTCTCAGTGCACAATCCTCCGGATTCCTAGATTATCCTCTGGGAAGAAGTCGTTCATATTCTTTTAAAGAATTGGGTGTATTTAATTTACCAGACTCATCATTATCTCGAATTCCCAATCATTTTGTTAAAGAATATATTGTGGGGTCTCATACTTTGATTCCAAAAGGCATATTTTGAATTTATGTTTCAATTTGCATTAAGAGTCGTTTTAATTTGCTGCGTTACATTTATTTCTCGGAAGTTTTTTTAAAAGCATTCATTTTTAGGTCTAACTCCCAAAATAAATAGCTGATAAAATCACCATTCTATATGTTAAAGAATAATCGTGTAGAATCTAAAATGTCCATTAATTCTTTGTTTTATTTAATTGTTTGGCCCTATTTTCAAAGGCCTTAATCATGATTGACGTCACTTGATCGGAGAACATAGAACTGATCGCATTATAAATTGGATTTTTAAAAGAGAAACTCAAAGTCAAATCCACTTTACAAGTCGGTCTATTCGATGGTCCTATTTCTGTAAATCTCCATTCTGTTGACAAATCGTTAAATAGTGATAACGTTACTGACTCTGCTAGTACACTCTTTGAAGGTACGCAATGCAATTTACATACAAACTTCTCATCAAATTCTTTCCAACCCACACGAAGTTCGGCTAATGTAGGCTGTTTGGTCTCTTCATCTACTTCATGAATCACAGACTTCTCGACGAAGGGAACAAATTCCGAGTATTTCGACACATTCGACACTATATCATACATGTCCAGAGCTGAAACATTTACTCTTCGGCTCACATCATATTGTTGAAGATTGCCTTCCTTATTTCCAAATGGTGACGGAAAATTGAATAGGTGTCTTTGTCTAACTAAATGACAACTACGTGAAAGCAAGTGAGCCGGAAACGCTCTTCTTGAACTAAAAACAGTGGCAGACATGCCTCTCAGACCCCCAGCTCTCACGTCTCAAAGATTTTTAATATATTTAATCCGGCTCGAAATATCATACCTTTTGAGCAAAAAATTTGAACGTGCCCCTTGGTTCATAAATTGATTTACGTATTACATGGGTTATATGTGTCAGATTTTACTTTATTAGGCCTATGTAGTCATTTATTTAGCACGGGTGTAGATTTGTTGCTTGGAGTGCTTGGAAACAGCAGTGATGTAACCATCGCTTTCCAATTGCTTCAAAGCAATTCTAGCAAGAGAACCACCAATCTTTAATCTATCGACCAAAACAGAAACGGAGACGTACTTGTAAGTTGGGACATCCTTTATGATTCTGTCGTACTTGTCTTGGTCTAAAACAACAACGTGTTGGGCCTTGTCCTTAACCTTACCCTTATTCCACTTCTTCTTACCCTTTTTACCACCGGCTAAAGCGGCGGCGGCCTTGGCGGCCTTAGTTTGTTGCATCTTTGGAGCCATTCTAATAAAGCTGTTAGTATCAAACAATTCAAATCACTGAAAATTTTTTGGTGGTAATGAACGTGGGCTATCTCAAAGATATTCAAAAAGGAATTCGATGGCATATTCTCTTATGTTCTTTATCAAATCAATCTTTTTTATAATTCAGTAAATAGGATAAAATAAAATATCGTACTTCATCCATTCCTCTCCTGATGATTAGAAAAGCAACAAGCTTTGAATCGACGAATCATCCACAATAGTTAGCTTTCATCCACTTTAACTTCATTTTTGATTCTTATAGCCTCATCAACACCATGTTCTTCATTTATACATACTTTGCTTATGGTTTATGCTACAAAGAAATAACAGTAATATTTTAAAAATGGCAGACTAATAAATTTTTTCAACTGAGCGAGCCTTGCCTGTGTTGTATTCCTGCATTTAAAGTGGTGAATTACTGTAGTTATAGAAAACTTTTTTTTGGGGGCTCGGCTCATGATTATTTGACTATATCACGTGGATTAGGGCTCAACGTTGAAACCAAGTTGCTCGCTAAGATTCATCATCAAATCGACACACATCTCTACGGTAATAGCTAACACTCTTATATAGTGTGGTTATATTTAAGTTCTTTGATTAGAAACCGACGAGATGGCCAAAAGGGTAGCTGATGGTCAGATTACGAGGGAAAATATCAATGAGGCTGATGATGATGATGGGCATTCCCAAAGCCTAAAGGCATCCTCCGATGTCATTGCGAAGAGAAGAATTATCAAACCTAAAGGAAGAGGGTTGGGCACTAAATCAGGCGCCATAGGCTCGGGATTTGGAAAACCTCAAGGTAATACCCCGAGCTTATTTGGTAATGCACCAATTTCTCTGTCTTTCTCCGTGCCCCCAAATAACGCAGGTGATTCTGATAGAAATAACAAAATAAGAGCTTTAAATGAAAAATTCGCAGAAAGTATCAACAATGCTTTGAAACCAAATCAAATAGCTGATTTGAAACCTCTCTGCAACAAATATGTGGAATTTTTCGATTCGATCTCGGAGCAAACCTCTTCGGGTCAAGCTCAAGTAAAGAAGCAACCAACTACGAAACCAGTTGAATCCAAAGAATCAGACTCTGAGTCTGAATCAGAGAAGGAAGATATAAAAGTTGAGGGTCCTAAGTTCCTGTTAACTTCAAAGCCAACGGTAAAAAATTCACCTTTTACTTTCGGTGAATCTGCGAAGAAGAAGGAGGCATCTGATTCCGAATCGGAGGTTGAAATCAAAGGCCCTACTTTCCAATTCAATAAATCGATTAAAGACTCAGTTTTCAAACTCAAAGAGAGCCCCCAATCTCAAGGTTCACTGAATTCTTTCTTTTCCAATGGCACAGCTGCTTCACAACAAGGTGAGAAACCTTCTCTCTTTGGTACTTCCAGTAACAAAACTGAGACCGCCAATGGTAATTCAGTGGATAGCAGTGTAAAGAATTCATTTGCATTTAGTTTTGGTAATCCAAGCCAGTCGTCGGATTCCCAGAGTGCGGAGAAAAAGGAGAGTGTCGATTCTAGAGAGAATAAAGGAGAAGCCCCATCTCAAACTGGTGGTTTGTTTTCTCAGAAGGCTCCTGAATCCACCACGTCCGGAGTATCAAATCCTGGGAGTGCCTTTTCCTTTTCATCGACAAATCAAACACAGAACAAGAATCTTTTCAGTTTTGGTTCCAATTCAGATTCAACTACGGCAAAACCTCTTTTCAGTTTTGGTGCTAAGGGTAATGAAGAAAAATCTAAAGCTTCGGATGAAAGTGGTGCAAAATCTATTTTCTCGGGTAGCAGTGCTTTTGGGACTTCAGAGACAACTAAAAAAGATGACAAGCCTGCTTTCTCTTTCAGTTCCAATAAACAAACAGAAACTAATGAATCGAAGCCAACTTTCTCTTTGGGCTCCGCTAATAAAACAGACAAAGAGGAGACGAAGCCAGCTTTTTCTTCTGGATCGAATAATAAATCAGATAAAGAGGAGATAAAGCCAGCCTTTTCTTTCGGCTCCAATAATAAAACAGAAGAGGAATCAAAGTCTCCTTTCTCATTTGGCACTGAAAATAAGGGTTCAGTATTCTCAAGTAGTTCAGAGCAAGGTAAACCTGCTGCGCCTGCCTTCTCTTTCCTGTCCCAGCCAAGTAAACCATTGTTCAATTTTGGGCTGACTACAGGTAATCTGAACGACTCATCTAATAACGGTACCAAGCCAGCATTTCTGTTTTCCTTTTCTGCACCGAAGAAAGACACCAATGAAAATTCACAGGCTTCAAAGACGGAGACTGGTGCAAATGAGGAATCCTCTGCAAGCTTTGAGCCTGTCGCAAAGCTTTCCGATAAGGCCTTGCTGGTTGAGACTGGGGAAGAGGGCGAAGACTTGGTTTATGGTAAGCGTGCAAAGTTGATGTTTTTTGATCCTTCCAATAAAGATGATCCTTATTCTGTGAGGGGAGTGGGTGACTTAAAGGTCCTTAAATCAAAAGAGGATAGTAAAACTAGGATTTTAATTAGAGCAGATGGGGGATTACGTGTATTGTTGAACTCGTTAATTTCCAAAGACATTACATATTCTAAACTTGGAAATGGCTCAATGGTTAGGGTCCCCACTGTGAATGCCGAGACTGGAAGTATTGAAACTTTTGTCGTGAAGGTAAAGACACCAAATGATGGTGAAGAACTACTCAAGGCCTTGAATGAGTCGAAATAAATCTTCATCTTATCAGTATTGTATATTATTAGCATAGGCGTAAAGTAAAGATTATAAGTAACTACTTGAAGATGTCTGATATAAGTTACATGTTTCACGACGTACTAGAGGTTCTGAGCTCATATAATATTCGACAGTTATATTTTATAAACATTTGATAACTCTTAATGAATAAATTAACCTATGTACGTCTTAGTTGTCAACTATATACAATTTCATATGTACAAATTAAGGGCTACCCTTATTTGAATCATCCTTCATGTTAAAAAACCTTCCTAAAAACTTCCCAATTCTCTTCAATTTGGATGGATGTAAATCTTTCTCGTCAAAGGTTTCCTCAACCTTTCCTTCTTCATCCTCCAAATCCAATTTCCAATGAGCATCAGTTCTTTTTGCATTCTTATCGTTGAAAGCATCCGCGAGAGCTTCTAATAATGCAGTTTGTACTGGTGTTTCAGGGACAAGAGTTTTAACATTAAGAACGACTTCCATATCACCTCTATTGTTAATGTTTCTATTGATTGGGACACCTTTTTCTGGGATTGTCAAAATTCTACCGTTCTGAACACCTGGTCTGATCTTAAGCTTGACATTAAGGCCATCAACTGTTGGTACAATAATTTCACCACCCAAGGCTGCAGTAGTCATTTCAATATCCTTCTTTAATACAACCTTGTTATCCTTTCTTGAGAACACATTGTCTTTGGCAACATGTATTCTTATTATTAAATCACCATATCTTATCTGATTGTATGGATCCTTGGTGACGAAAGGAGCATCACCTGCACCAGGAATTCTCAATCTTGTACCATCAGCGACACCTGGTGGCAAATCAACGGTAGTAGACTTAGGTGCTTCTTCAACACCTGAGCCATGACATGTTCCACATTGATCGCTCCTTGGAATCACAACTCCAGTTCCATGACAAGTCGAACAAGTAGATGACATGTGGAAACCTCCCATAACGTGTGTCATTTGACCTGTACCATGACACGTAGGACAAGTTGATTTTTGTTTACCCTTTTTCAAACCACTACCGCTACATGTACCACATGATTCAACGGCCTTATAATTAACCAGGACTTTGGTGCCGAAAATGGCATCCTTGAATGAAATGCTTTTAAAAACCTCTATATTGTCACCTACATGTTCCGTTGCGAAGCCGCCTCTGCCACCTGCTCCACCGGATCCACCTGTGAACGCCTGTTTGAATAAATCTTCGAAATCGAAACCCATTCCTCCAAATGGATTACCTGCTCCTCCGAAAGGATTACCACCACCGGCTCCACCAAATGGATTGCCACCAGCATAAGGATTAGAATTTCCATTGGCATCGAATGCACTAGCACCAAATTGATCATATTGGGCTCTTTTATCCTTATCACTCAATAATTCATATGACTCTTGAATTTTATGGAAAGTCTTTTCTGCATCTTTTTCTTTGTTCACATCAGGATGGTACTTTTTAACAAGCTTGTAATAAGCAGTTTTAATATCTTTAGCCGATGAACCCTTATCAATACCCAAGGTCTTGTAAGGATCGAAGTCAATAAGGGCTCTACTTGATTGTTGGAATTGTCTCACATGCTGTCTTTGAGGTCTGTAAGCGATACGGAGAAACTTGTTATTCAATCCGGATATTCGCTTAGACGAATATGTCAAAGACCTTGAAGCGTTTAACCTAAATGAAGATCTTGAAAGCATAATAATCACGCCCTTATTAGGAGTCCCACAGTACGATGAAGATCAAGCTGGTTGCCTTGAATAAATGGTGAGCTTATCGAATAGAGATGATATTCTTTAGGCTTCTAGAAAATAAGAAAGGAGAAAAAAAATTAAAAAATCATTTTGATCACGTGATATATGCTGCAAGATTGGTTGATCCAATAAGTTTCGCAACATTAACATGACACTTATAAACAGAGACCCGAATAGATTAGACTAAATGCATATATAAGAGTAGAAAGATATTTGTTAACGTTTTGAATTTTCTGTTGTTGATTTTGAATGTATTTACCGAAAATATAAAAGATCTTTAAGCTTACAATTTTGCTGAAAACGTCAAAAATTGAACCAAATTGGCATATATTCTCTCTTTTTTCAAAATTATCAGGATATATATGATTTACAGAATATATAGCAACATTTAATCGACATTTTTAATCCCATGAGTTCAACTTCATTGTTCCATTCTCTTGGAAGTTTATGTGCATCTTGAATGCATCTTTCAAAATATGGGGCTCATGCAAAGTCTTCGATTTCTTAGAGTAGAAGCTAGCCCTATCGAAGTAATCCTTCAATTGATCTTTATAGTCAGGATGAGCTGCTTTGTTTATAATCTCTAGAGCTCTTTCCTTTGGTGACAATCCTCTCAAGTCAGCTAAACCTTGATCAGTAACAACAACGTCCAAGTCATGTTCTGTCTGGTCAACGTGAGTAGCAAAAGGAACAATACATGATAAGCCGGTTGGGTCAGTCTTACTTGGTCTAGCAGAAGGGGTGTGCATAACTGATAACTTGGCGTTTCTTAAGAAATCAGCAGAACCACCCAAACCATTCAACATTCTAGATCCCATAACATTAGTGGAGTTAGCATGAGCGTAAATATCAACTTCAACAGGAGTATTCATAGCAATACAACCCAATCTTCTGATGATTTCTGGAGAGTTGGAGGTGACTTGGGATCTTAAGCAAAGTTTCTTTGCGAATTTGTCCCAGTTTTCATAAAATCTTTCGAAACCTGGTTCAGTCAATCTAATGGAGGTAGCAGTGGCATAATCTAACGATCCTGATTCGAAGAAATCTAAAAAGGAATCTTGAAGAACTTCAGTCCAGACAGTTAAGTTTTTGAAGTTTGACAGAGCCAAACCTTCAACAACAGCATTTGCAATGTTACCAATACCAGATTGCAATGGGTGCAAATTTTCTGGCATTCTACCTTGCTTCACTTCATGTTCAAAAAATTCAATAAGATGACCAGCAATGTTACGAGACATCTCATCAGATGGGGTATTAGCAGGAACCTTGTCTTTGGTTTTTGATTCAACAATGGCAATCACTTTTGAAGGATCCACAGGAACAGCGGTCAACCCAGTCTTAAAGTCAACAGAAGTGTGAGGCAATGGCTGTCTGTATGGGGGGTTCACAGGCATGTCAATATCATGAATACCTTCGAAGGAAGGAGTCTCGGTGTTCACTTCGATAATGATTTTGTCAGACATCGTAACCATCTCAGGAGTAGCACCTACAGCAGGGCCGGGAACAATGGCACCATCTTCAGTGATAGCTGTTGCCTCAATAATTGTGACATCTAATAAATCATTCTCCTTTTCTCTAGTGTAGTACCCATAGGTTAAATCCTGTGGGAACATAGACAAGTGCTTATCAAAAAATTGGGTTCTTCCATCATTGATGGCTGCAGCTATGGGCTTACCCACTTGGTGAGGGGATCTTCTAAGAATCATATCGTTTTGTGCCCATCTACTTTCTTCAGGACCAGCGGAAGCGCCAACAAACAAGTTGAAGGCGTATTTCCCTTGCAAGTTGTTCTTTTCCACATAATCAGCAATTGCAGTAGGAACAACCTTTGGTGCACCTACACCAGTGAAACCGGACCAACCGAGATATTGACCAGGTTTGAATAAATCAATGCAATCCTCTGCTTTTCTTAGCTTTTGGAGATACGGAGCGTATCTCACCCTTTGCTTCAAGATAGACGACATAGCGCGTTAAGTTTAACTTAAATCAAATAACTGTCTATAGAATTGAATAAATTTATGCAAGGATAAGTAGTCTCAGAAAAGTTGGATGTTTACTCAAAAAATAGTTCTCAACAAACCAAAATTCTGATATAGCCAAAAAAAATACTTATATAAAATGTGGGGTGAGAAAGAAGTACAGGAATATGGTTGGGTTGCTGTATTTATATATACCGTTCCACTATCCGAAAAAGTTCGGATTCAGGCACACCACCATAATATTCGCCCGAATCCGCACTTCAATAACCGGAAGACGTACAGCGCAAAGTGGATTGCGTGCGTCTATACGACATAACAACCTGGAGTAAAAGGCTGAGAGTGTCGATACAAGGTTATTCACAGCAGTAAAAAAAAATTAACATTATACTCTTACACTAAGATGATTCTTCCGGCAATTTATAGGTAGCCGTTTAGAAGGGTGGGGAATAAAGATCTCTTCAGTGGGGCAATACGAAAATTGACGTGTCTTGACTCATGTTTTTGAGACCTCTAAAGCCCGAATCTAACGCGCGCTTCCATGCAAAAGACAAAGTCTTAACCGGCGATTGGCATTAACTTTTCTTAATTTCTTTCGGAGATGCCTCCGGCCGGTTTTCATTATGCATGATTCGACAAATTAGAAAAAGCCTAAATCTGGGGCAGAAAATATAACAATAATATTGGTTTACATCAACGTATCAACGTGTCGCACGAGACAACCTGGAAGCTTTGAATCTGCTCACTTTCTTAGGAGCTCCTTCTTCGTCCAAGGGCACGAATTCCAACTCCTTGTCTGATTTTTTGAATCCGTTAGGGCCCTGTTCATATATTAACTTTTGTCTAAGCTTTTGGTAGTCAGAAGATATCTCCAGTGACATCATCTCGGATGTAATGTCTGCAGGCGCATTTTCTTGATCTTCAAAGTCGTGCTCCACAATTTCATTTACCAACTCTTCGTCAAACTCTTCGTCAGTGTCATCCTCATTTTCTTCCATTTCGCCACCATCGGCGTCATTTAAGTCGCTAGCTTCAATCATCTTGTTCATTTCCTCAAAGTCATCGAGCTTCTCGACAATCATTCTTCCCTGTTCGTCAATACTTCTATCTTGTACATAAAGTCGTGCCAAGGCGTCGGTATCAGTTATATTAATTCCGGAGTCTGGGGGATTATTAGGAAAAATATTATTGGATCCTGAACTCTGAGGTGGCTTATCAACTTGTGTTCCAAAAGTCTTTGTAGGCTGAGGACTACGCGGATCAAAGGCCTCGCTACTCCTCTCGGTGACATTTTCCTGGGATTGCTTTTCATTCAACGGTTTTGGGGGTTCCACAACTGGACGACTGCCATTACCGTTCGACATTATATTTTTCTTGAATCTTGACATTTTCTTATTTCCTCTTATTATACCATGATCTTTTTCAACTTTCTCAGAAGACTCAGGAACTTTGTCAAAGACCTCACTGTTTCTTTCTATAACATTATCCTGAATTGGCTTATCTTGTTCAACAGATTCAGGTACAACAGTATCAAACACCTCTGTATTTCGTTCCATCACAGTATCATTTATAGGTTTGTCGTCCTCTATAGATTCAGACCCGACAGCATCAAATACTTCGCTATTTCTCTCCATAACGATATCATTTATTGGTTTTTCATTCAGCATCTCCATGGGCTCTTTAGTCGGGATCTCACTATTTGCAATTCTATTTCTCTTGAACTTGGACATCTTTTTGGTCTCCACAATCTCGCCTTCTCTGTTATCAAATTCCTTGATGTCAAGTTTATTGGCAAAAGTGACAGATTTCTTCTTCTTCCCAGATTGATTAACTGGATCTCCAATACCAGATTGTTCATCAATAGGTTTGCCATTAACATCTGGATATTTTGAACCCAATGGTTTTTCTTTATTCCTATGTTCGAGAATTTGCTGCCATAACAAGCTATTAATATCACTAGAACTTTTAAAATAGTGAGCTCGTTTCTCCTCATCCATAATAGCGTTATCATCACTATCATAATCATCATCATCATCATCTTCGTCTGGGTTCCACTCTCCATTTGTCTCCGAACCATCAGCTTCGTCATCTAGATCAAAATCCCAATCTCCATCATCAATATCCGCAGAAATCTCATCTCCAGAACCTCCGTCTGTCAATAATTCTAGTTCTAGCAAGTCTTTGGTATCCAAAGAGGGCCCTGCATTATTCCTACTCTCATTGGCGGAAGGCTCTTCGCTTGGACGTTGTTCTGTGCTAGGCGCAGAAAGCATGCTTTTGATGTAGAACTTATGATCAGGATCAAGGTCTAAGTCGTCAATTTTTTGCATGACTTCCTCTATTTCTCGATCGTTCAAATCTTTTTTAGTGCCTAGAACCTCCATATCGTTCATGAGCTCCATGTATTCACCTTTGTCTTCGGAGCCATCATCCTTGAGTTCCACAATTTTCTCTTGCCCTACATCCTTCGATGGAACTGGTGCCTTGGCCCATTGAGCACTTTTCCCATCTATTTTCAGCTCTTTTTCGGGTATTTGCCCCCCAAAAGCTTTGTTGTTGATCGTCGTCCTTATCACATTGCCTTCTTCATCTAGCTGCTCTTGGATATCCATAAAAGGCAAATTTTTTTCTTCGCTTTTTTCTGTAGTTGATAACAATGCTTCGTTATCATCTGGTTTCAGTTCAAGAAGCTCTATCTTACCTGCTTCTTTCTTCTGTCCATCATTTGTGTTATTTTTAGATGATTTAAAGTCCGTATCTTTTTCATTAATCTTGACGCCAATAACATTACCTTCTTCATCAAGCTCTTCTCGAATGTCCATGAATGGCAAGCCTTCTTCATTCACTTTATCCGCATCAGTTGGCGTATTTTCTTGTGAAATCTTCGACAAGAGCTCAAGTTGCTGCAATTTTGTAGTTAAAGTATTGATTTTAGCCTCTAAAAGAGATATTTTTCTTTTCATAAAGGACTCAGCATCTTCCCTTGATAATTGTACAAAGTATTCTGCCCCCAAATGAACAGTGGCCTTGTCTTCTTGACCAGGTAGCTTAATAGAACGGTAAGATTCGGCTTCTTCTATTAATGCATCCTTAACCTTTCTTAAAGTCTCAAGGTTCAAATCCATATTCACGGTTCTTTTCGAAGATAGCCCGAATATACCTATACAGCTTAAATGCTGATGAGCGTAATCTCATCGAGATCAATAAGCATGCTGCATAATAAAAATACACGACCTGCACATTATATAACGGTATAGTTTGAACCAAAACGCTGTCGCCATTATAATCAAGACACCCAAGCAAAATGTCACCAACACCATTGCAAATTAAGGTAAATGCCCTCAAGAGATTGAATAAAGAGGCAGATAGTTATGATAGAGAGGTACAAGAGAACGAACAATCTTTCGAACAGCTTAAGGCCAGCGGATCAGATGAGTATACACTCAAAAAACACTCACTCATTTTAGATGAATCTAAACGAATGGTACAAGAAGTGACTAAGAAGGTCAAAGAACATAAAGACGCTTTGAGTCAGTTTATTGAAGGTTTTAATGGAGAAGAAGATTTAGGTGAAGCAAAACAATTACTCCAATGATTGGTGTGATTAATATATACATGTATACAAAGGTTAATTAATTCTCGCGTTCCAAAGTTACTTTCGTTACCCATTGGCATTCTGCTTTGCATTCCATTCCCGTAGTGACAATGCCCATTCCTCTTCTTCAGTAAGCTTCTCTTGGTTAGGGCTCATACTATTTATAAGCTCATCACGAGCTTTCTTCTCTTGCTCATCATAAAAGGCCTTATGTTCGATCCATCTTTCATGAGCAGAAACATTACTCACACCACTCGTGTAGCCCTGTCTAGTTGCTTCACTCCAGATTGTATCGGCTCCAACTTCACTGGTTCCAAAGCTGTAACCATTAGCCTTGTCAATAACGCTTAACAAATTGATCATAGATTGTTTATCTTCAATAGATAGCACTTCAAATCCAACTAAGCTGAAATCCTCTATCAAATCAGCTATCATTTCACTCAATCTCACATAATTTTGTCCCAAAATTGAATTTGATTCTTTTTCAAGTTCCGGTGTTAAATATTTCAAGTTTTGCACTTCGGTATAGTAATCCAAACGGAAAGGAAGTGGACCATAACTGCTGAGCATGTCGATCTTTGATATAACATTCACATGGGGCAAATCGAGCTGAATCATGGAGCGAAGACTCAACAATAATATTGATATGTATTGTGATGGACTGGTCAAGTATATCGAATCAACCAAAGATACAGAACAAAGCCTTACTCTTTTCATGCGTATTAAGGTTTTAAAAATTTGTTGAAGTGAATTGTGATGAGTGAAGAGCTCCACTTGTCCAGGGCAATCGAAAATCAAATAACTTCTTTCATTGATTAAAACATCCAACTTCTCCATAAATACTTCAACATCTTCACTTCGAAAGCTTTCTAATGCATACATTAATCCACCATTTGGCCCCAATCCTAGTTCCTCCATAATGTCTTCAAGACTTATAAAGTCTCTAATGTCAAGGTCGCAATGAGGATAAGGTGTTCTATCGTTGGCAGGATCCAAGTTGATAATACTAACCTTTCTACCTATTGCCGATAAAAACTGGTACATCCCATAACAGTAAGTGGATTTCCCAGACCCCGGAGGGCCTATTACTACCTGGCCAAACATATAGGTTAACAACCACCATTTTCGAAGGCTTCTATCTCCTGATATTGCTCATATGACTATATGCAGAATTCTTACTCACTATGAAAGTTGAAGGCAAACGAGCTCGTCGTTATTGAAACACTAGTTCGAACACTAATTTAATAGATCAACGTGGAAGAACTTAGTTAAGGTTTGAGTCACTTAGCTTGAGCAGCGATTAAAAAGATGCCTACAGCTACAAACGAGTCAGCGTTCTTAATTAAGACAGTTACAGTGTCACCTTTGGTACTCTTGTCAGTTGTTGATCATTACAACAGGGTTGCCAAAGATTCTAAGAAAAGAGTCGTTGGTGTCATTTTGGGAGAAGTAACTGATGATGTTATTAGAGCAACAAATTGTTACGCAATTCCTTTTGAAGAGGATGAAAAGAATCCGAGTGTTTGGTTCTTAGATCACAACTTTATTGAATCCATGGGGGAAATGTTCAAGAAAATTAATGCTAAAGAAAAGTTAATTGGGTGGTATCACTCTGGTCCAAGACTCAGACCTTCTGATTTAAAGATAAATGATGTGTTCAAGAAGTATACACCAACACCATTACTCCTTATCGTTGATGTTCAACCTAGAGATGTTGGTATACCAACCGATGCATATTATGCAGTTGATGATATTAAAAATGATGGATCTGCTGCAGAAAGGACTTTTGTTCATGTTCCTTCATTGATAGAAGCGGAGGAAGCTGAAGAAATAGGTGTCGAGCACCTCTTGAGAGACATCAGAGATCAAGCAGCCGGAAGCTTATCATTGAAAGTAACAGAGACTTACAAGTCCTTACTTGGACTTCTTCAAAAGCTTAGGGACATTGCTACTTATCTTGATAAAGTTTACCAAAAGAAATTGCCGATTAATCATACTATACTTGGAAAGCTTCAAAATGTATTCAATTTACTCCCCAATTTATCTGGATCGAATGAACTCGCATTGGAAGCTTCTAAAGAAGCTACCTCTACACCTCCAAGTCTGTTATCTAAGGCGTTTACTGTTAAGACTAACGACGAACTTATGATTGTTTATATAAGTACATTGGTAAGGGCAATTATAGCCTTCCATGACTTGATCGAAAACAAACTCGAGAATAAAAAGAGGAATGAGAATTCCAATGAAATCACACCATCATTAGCATCAGATGTCGCTCTAGAGCATGCTGATGATGAAGACTTAGACAATACGGCTAAGGAGTAAATTATATAATTGGCTACAATAAATAAATTCCATCGATTGGCGTGTGTAGATCAATAGTTGAGCATCTGATAATGTGAGTCCATAATGGGCGGACAGTTTAGTTGAGATATCTTGAAAAACACTTGGGCCTTGAGATCGAAAAACAATGGCTCTGAAGGCGCTTAAGTTGCTGCGATTCAATGAGGCGTTGAGCTTGAACCATTTTTTTTTCGCTAATACCAACAGAAGTTCATTGATCAAACAGAACTTTATTGAAAATCAATTTTTGTTGAAGGCCTACTCGAAGCCTATTTCCAAACCAAAGTATGTTGATAACACATTAAAACAAGAAGCGAAAGAAGCTTCGAAGTCTGGTGCAAGGTTGGAGAAAGTAGCTAGTAAAGTTCTCACCTGTCAGGAACCTGAGGCTAGTCTGTCTCAAAACTTGCATTACAAGGAAAACTTGCATATCCCATTTGAAGTTCATCGGAAAACGTCCAAATTACACAACCCTCAACTTGAGGCGTCATATAAGCATTACTTGAAGTTGACAAAGCCGAATTTAACTGTTTTAGTGACCCTAAGTTCCATCTGTTCATATGCCATATCGCCATACGCAGTGTCAGTTCCGGAGTTAATGTTTTTGACCCTTGGAACGGCTCTTTGCTCGGGAGCAGCAAATGCGATCAATATGGGTAGGGAGCCTGATTTCGACAGGAAGATGCCTCGTACACTTGGTAGGCCAGTTGTAAGAGGGATTATAACTCCTAAGCAAGCATATAAATTTGCTGCAGTAACAGGATCATTAGGTACAGCAATGCTTTATTTTGGAGTAAACCCAACAGTAGCTCTTTTGGGTTTCCTGAATATCGTAATTTATTCATGGCTCTATACTTCCTTGAAAAGGAAATCCATCATCAATACTTGGGTTGGGGCTGTAGTTGGCGCCATTCCTCCACTTATGGGCTGGGCAGCATCTTCACCAATCACACATCCTAGTGCGTGGATGTTAGTGGGATTGTTGTTCGCATGGCAGTTTCCTCATTTTAATGCGTTATCTCACAACGTAGCGGAGCAATATAAAAAGGCTGGATATGTCATGGCAGCATCTGAGAACCCAATGCTCAACGCAAGAGTTGCTCTTCGTTACTCTTTGCTTATGTTTCCATTATGTTTTGGATTAAGTTACTTCGGAACAACTGACTGGGTATTTCCATTTGACTCTGCAATTCCAAACGGATGGCTAAGCTATTTGGCATTTGCCTTCTGGAAACAACAGAGAGAAAATTATGCAAATGGGAAATTGCCAACAAAGGAGGGACTTGCTAAAGCTACGTTTTATTCTAAAAAGCTCTTCTGGTGTTCTGTGTGGCAGCTACCTACAATTCTTATATTGGCAATGCTACACAAGAAGCATCAATGGGATAAAATATTCTCTTACATAGATCTTTGACACACACTATATGTAAATAGACAGGCTTAACAGTATAAGCCTTAATACAGGTTCACGTTATTATTTAATCTCATAAAATTAGACAATAAACTGACTCTGACAATCAAGAATTCTTCAACGTTTACTCAAGACTCAAATCAAGATAAATAAAATAAAATAAAATAAAATAAAATAAAATAAAAAACAGAAACTGGCATAATTAATTCTTACCGGCCAACCAGCACAAATTAAACATGAATTAGAAATCCTGTAGAGAAAAACCAACTTAAAAACATCAAGAGCAAAAGTTCCCTAAAAGTGCAGCCAGAACAAAAACACTGGAGGTATACTGGTGAAAATAATCTGTACTTTTTGATTATTAAACAGCGGCAGAAATAGTTATTATACATTTTCTTATTACTTGGAATAACAATGATCATAAGAACGTTACGAGATTAAATTGAAATAAAACCTCAGTGTAAGATTAATAGTTGACTATAAAAGAAATCGGTTTAATAACAGCTACACTATGCCAATGAAAAAGTCTGGCGAAAACCTGATACGCATCCTATTGTCATAATGTAGAACAAGTAAATGATTCCAAACTACTTGGAAGATGTAAAATGGAAAGGTGTAGCAAGATGTCACGTAATAATTGTCGACTATAAGAAATCACTTTAATGAAGACTAAGTAACACTATGCCATTGAAAATGATTGGCGATATCCTGATGCATCCTATTGTCCATAATGTATAACAAGAATTTGATTCCCAATCACCTGGCAGATGTAAAATGAGAAAGTGTAGAGAGACGTCACGTAATAAGTAAGTAATAAGGTAGCACTCAAGAAATATCAAAGTTACTGAGGATGTGTGACATCAAATCCTGTAATCTGTTAGAAGAACAATAGTTTCCATCACCTTGGAAGAGAGAATAGAGATGAGAGTCTGTTATAATGTCAGTCTAATTATATGATGAAGTTGACCGTTTAGCAGTAGACCCGAAGGTGAGTGGAAGAAAATGAAGAGAGAGGTGACGCTTAATATAGATTTAGAAATTACTTCTATTGTCGGATTACACTTCATCTTCGTTACGGTTTTTGATTTTTATGTCAGGCTTCTGATAGAGTATCTTGGATTACGTAGCAAAATACTCTCTCGATAATTGTTTCTTGTGCAACATATCATGTCGTCGAGGGTTTGAATGATCGTTTATTTTATGGTTTAATGGTTGGAGCCTAAGTGATTTTACGTTAGAAGGAAGAACAAGAGTTACAGTATTACGTGCGAAGAACATGTGCGTTCTGCATGCATAGGAGATGATACTTAGATTCATGGAACAGTATACGCGGTCTTTGACGATTAGGTAGGTGTAGTGCTGATTTATAGTAGCGAGACGCAGAGTGGCAAGCTGGAAATTTTGTTTGTAATGGGCTCTTTAGATTACAGTTGATTGAGAATTGTATATGTGTGACTATTTTTAGTTTGTAGCGAGAGTTCAGTAGATGGTCTCTAACACTTGCAAAGAGATTGATGGCTCAGTCACAATGTTTAATCAATGTTGGGTTGTTTATTTCATGCGAATTACTTTCGATATGGTTATACGGGTTTTATAATAGTTCGTGGGGAATGATATACAAAAACCTGAAATTGAATGTCGTGTAGAGATATTGTAGTGTTCTTAGGTGAACTCAGTGTTGTAGAAGTTATGGCCTCTATTTGAGACTTGGCATGGCGCTAATGTTTCTTTTCGAGGTCATGTATTTTGAAAGTGGATAGGAGAAAGTGTATAGGAGAGAAGGTTACTGCTCATGTAAAGATGTCATTTGTTTGAGAATTGAAGTTCATTTCATATTCGCATACTATTAATTTTTGATGAGTTTGAATATAGGTTCAGCATGTCATGTCCTGGCAGGCGGTGGATATGTATATTATTTTGAATTTGCGCTATTGCATTTTGCATTCGTTTTGAGAAGTGAATAGGTAAGCTTATGTTCGCAAGCTTTTTATTTTTGTAGACTTTTAGCATATATGCTTTTGTAGGTTTTTTCTTTTTCAAGGTCTTCTGACGTGTGATGGTTTGGTTGTTAATGTTGCGTTTTGATGGTTAATGCAATTCTCTCTTTTTTTTTCTTTTTGTGAATAATTATTTTGAGTTGTAGTACTTGTAATTTTAGCGAGTATTCCAGAAATCGTTTGCTATCTAAGAAGTACATTTATATATATTTATTTTGTCCTTAACTTATATTTATAATGATGATTTACAAACTATTTTGAATTCTTTTTCATTTACGGTATTGTCAATTATGAGGAATATGATATATGGTTAAAAAGCATATATTTTTATCAATAGTCTGGTAATTTCCAGTTATCGCCTGTATCTTTCACAAATCTTGCCATCAACTCAGGGATTCGTAGGAAACAAAGAACGGATGAGAAGGCGCGTAGAATACATATACCCCACCATGTTATTGGTACCCATAGCTTGATGAGGAAGGGTTTCAAATCCTGTGCCTCTTCAATAAATGGCCTAAGGGTTTTATCGTAATTCTCAAGTGCTTGGGCGATATTTCCTGTGTCTTTGTTGATCTCACCTGCCAAGACATAAGCACCAACAAGCCCACAGGTCGTACCCATTGCACTAAAGGTGGAAGGACAGTAAGCAGCATCCCCCAAAAGAACAACTCGACCTTTGTGCCATGTATCCGTTTTCACTTGGACAACTTCATGACAATACCAGTTGCTTGTTTTCTTCATACCTTTTGAGAAGCGGTCTGTTTCCCACCCTGCATTTCGAAACTTTTGAGTCCAAAATTCCTGTTGTTGCTCCACCGAAGCCTTGTGTATACTCGAAAATTCAAGGGCATCGTCTCTAAGGAAGAAGTAAACTTGAGATTCCGTTGGATTATGACTTCGGCGTATAATCATCCGCCCTCCAGGGCTATGGTATGCCTTGCAAATATTGCTATCACTCTCGTTACGCGGAACAAACCAGTAAGCAATATGGATGCCCAATCTAGAGTAGGCATCTGGATTGTTAGAAATAGCCCTTCGGATTCGCGACCCCTGGCCATCAGCTCCAACGAGTAGATCAAACCTGTCAATAGAGCCATTGGAGAAGTTCACAGTGACTCCTTTTTCGTCTTGTTCGAAGTGGTCAATGAAGGTGTCAAATATATACGTTACGTTATCTTTTGTCGCATCGTATAAAATATGCACAAGATCACCACGCATGATTTCGTATTCAGATGTAAATGTCTGTGCACCTTTTCCAGACGTGTTAGCCAACAAAGTTGCCCTGTCGTTGCCTTGTGAATCAACTATGGCAATGCCACCTTCATGAACCCGTTTTGCACGAATTGACTCCAAAATCCCCATGCGTCTTGCGACTTCGATTCCTTGGCCACGAATATCTATCTGGGCGCCTGCAGCTCTGATTGCTGGAAAGCGTTCGACTATAGTGACTTGATGTCCACTAAGAGCAAGCCAGTACGCAAGGGCAGGTCCTGCGCAACCACCACCAGCGATGAGAACCTTTAAAGATGGCATGAAGTAAGGGTATTCCTCGATGAATAATTTTTGCAACTTCTATAAATATTCTCCACAGAGATATGACGGAACTATTTCCGAACCACGTTCAAAGCTAGAGCTATACTATAAACCTGAAGAGGCAAAACTGGTTTAGATTAGACAGGGTATCAAACGTCTTTGCCTAAATTGATCTGCAATATTCAATTATTTAGAAGCAAGGAGGAGCTTCAATGATCTTTTCTAACACACCTTTTCAATGCAAGAACTTTTCAACGTTTTCAAAGTACAGCTTCTCAAAATGTTATGAGTTTGTGGCCTTAAAATAGATGATGAATCTATCAAAATAAACTACATCAATTGCCCATTGAAGGATAAATGTATGTTCATTTAGTTCACTTTAGTATTCAAGTTAAAAGTGTGCTGAGATATACTACCTTTGGTGGTAGGTGTGCGCATGATGAAAGAAAAACGTACCTTGTGGTGGCAATCTATTTAAGAAGCACAATAGCCATAAGATTTCACTTGACCTTTAGTATATAAAATGTCTGGTGGTAAGGGTAAGGCCGATACAAGCGAAAAAGCTTCCACATCTAGATCAGCTAAGGCTGGTTTAACATTCCCAGTAGGAAGGATCCACAGATTATTGAGAAAGGGCAACTATGCACAAAGAGTTGGATCTGGAGCTCCAGTTTATTTAACATCCGTTTTGGAATATTTAACCGCTGAAATTTTGGAATTGGCTGGTAATGCAGCAAGGGATAACAAAAAATCAAGAATAGTCCCTAGACATTTGCAATTGGCAGTCAGAAATGATGAAGAATTGAATAAATTGTTAGGACATGTTACGATTGCACAAGGTGGTGTTTTGCCTAATATTCATCAAAACTTGTTGCCAAAGAAGTCTGGCAAAGGTAAGGCTTCTCAAGAATTATAATTTATTTCTATAATTGTGTATTTTAACTAGGCGATAATCGTATTCTCTTGATCTATGTTTTCACGTGCTCTATGAATGTATAAAGTTTATATCGAAAAACCGGGGAGCGTAATTATGAGCTTGTTTATAAATGGCTTTGCAACTAAAGGGTAATAACAAAAGATTAAAGTTGGCCTCTGTGTCTGGGGGCGCTGTTCTAGGGGCCATATTCATCCTATTGCGAACATTTCCCCACTTGAAGTCTTCTTTGTACATAAATTTAATTGAGAAATTCATAGGTGGGGGGAAGAAACGAAGGATAAACCACGAGAGATCTCATAATGTTCAAGTTGATGAGAAAAAGTCCACAAATCGCATCTCATCACCATCATCACCATCAATATCACCATCAACATCATCTCCATCTTCCTCCTCTGATAGCAGAGAGGTCATACAACAAAATAAGCTGAATAAAGTAAACGTAAGTTTGTCTACAACCTAGTCTTTAAACGAGAAAACCGAATACTAACAACAAAAGAGAGAATTAGGCCATCGAAGAATACTTTCTGCTATGGCGTTTTATCCTTTTTTAAGCATTCTTAAGAGAAATTTAGTGAACGGTTACGATTTTTTGTTGAATTTGAGTGTTTTTCATTTCTTAAGTCGTCTTCTACTCATTATTCAGGATTTGATATCTAAGAAATAAGTGAATTAAATAATTTAATATAATCTATGAACTATTCATTGCCCAAAGAGTTTTGTTGTCTCCAAGAATTCAATGCCTTTTGGAATATATCTAACGTTAAGCCTTTTCTATCATCTTCGATAAATGCAAACTCACAACCTATACTTCTTACATCCTTATTGCGTAATTCATCATCGAATAGAATAAAGTGACCATTTTTTAATTCCTCCTGTAGGCCAAGGTCTTTTGCAGCCTTCCTAATGTGGCCGATTTTAGACCCTTGCCCCCATTGCAATGAGTCAAAATACTTTATTGCAGGCTTACCGTCGACGGTAAGTAAGGAAAGAAGCTCCTGTGCCACCCTTGGAGTAGCTGTTCTACTCGCACCTATTATTGTTACATCGTTAGCACTAAGCTCTTGTATAATACTGGGGACATCTTTATAAAATGAGATATCAGTACCATATCTATCGACCAATTTTTGACCACTCTTGCGCTTAATAGGCATAGAGATATGGGTATCGCACCAAAATGGCCATAATGTATAATCTAGATCGAATACGATAGCCGTAGGATATTTTTCTTGACTACTCATTAGCTTCACGTAGGCACATAAATGAAATTTCGTGGAAAGATTTCAAATAGAGCGAACCCCAGACATGCGTCACTTTGGCTCGCTTTTTCCTGCAGCGAGGAATAGAGATAGATATAAGGGATAGGTTTGAAGGCAAAATTACTAACTTAGCAGCGTTTGCTATACTTCACAAAATGAGTGCTCTTAGGATCATAAGTGTCAGGATTACTTATAAGAAACATACCTTTGATTCCTCTGATCTGTTTGACAAGACGATTAAAGTTAACTACGAAGAACTTAGGGAGATTAGAGATAAAAGGTCATTTATCGATGTTCTTATCTTAAATGGACTCAACATCCCTAATGATCTGTCGGAAATTAACTTGACCAGAAAGTCAAAGAAGAATAAAAGTTATATCAGATTAGAGGATGAAAAAGATTTCAAGTCGTTGGCAAGAAGCTTGAAGGTTAAGAACCACATTAAATTAATGATTAGTGATGTTGGCAATGATTCGGAAGAAGACGTTAAAGCCCCAGAACATCAACGGAAGCCAATGGACTTTGCCAGGTTAGGAGACGCTTTAATTGATGTTGCCATTGACCATTTCAAGGACTTCTTGTTTGATTTCAAAGTACAGGGTAGCTCCTTCCTCGATCCTTCCTCCACTATGGAACCTAATAGGGAAAGTGAAAAGGAACCTGAAAGGGAAACTTCTGCAACCAAAGAAATCAATGAAACTGTACATTCAAATGTCTGTTGTGACAGATGTCAACCTGACACGTTTGTTCCCATGAGAGGTACGAGGTATAGCTGCTTAGTGTGTCCTGACTTTGATTTATGTGAATCATGTGAGAAAGAATTACATGAAAGAAAAGCATCTTTTGGAAATCATTCCTCAGATCACCCTATGGCAAAGTTGTATAATGAAGTTCCTCATTTCAATTCAAGCAAGTTCAAGACTAGAGCTGCTGATCCTTTTGCAGCTTGTACCTCACTGTGCGGCAACTTTGGTAATGGTGGTGATATTTTCTACGATATCCCATTAGAGAATTGTAATGAAGAGACAAAGCAATTAATAGAAGGTTTGATTAATGATGCCGGATTCAATGAGTTTGTTCGCAATGTTGATCAATATTTGAGTAACTCTGAAAAGTACGTTACATTACTCTCTATGTTGGATGATTCACAATTGGATGACGCTGGGAAGTTCGAACTACTCAAGAATTTGATCTTGTCCCGTGCTGAGAAAAAAGACGTTAAGTCAATTGAGGTAGCGGGTTCTGCTATTTTGACCACAAAGAAGCGCGATGCACCCTCAGAGAGTATCTCACTTACTTTGAAAAATGATTCGCAGGATACAATTGTAGGTGGTGATTTGAAGTTCTTCTTTGTTGGTACCGGCTCAAACGAATCAATTGTGGTCAAGAATACAAATACCATCTACCCAGGTCAACAAAGAACTTATAATGTGAAGTTGCCTGCAGAAAGGTTGGCCAACCTTGAAGGTAGATCGTTAGAGATAACCAGCGAGGGATCTCCTATTTCTTTGAAGGGGACATATTCTCAGAACGAACCATCAATTTTGAAGATATTTGGTCAAGTTCCAGCTTCGCCAAGGGCTTCTCACATTACACCTAAAGAAGAAGTGTTCAATTACTCTGAGGATGAAGTTAACGTGACATTAGTCCCTAAGTCACCAACTTTGGCACAGATTATTATTGCCAATAGGTCACAGAAGGAAATTGACTGCTCTGATTTGAGATTAGAAGTTGTCAACTGTTTTGGAAACTCTGTTCTGAAAGTAATTGTCCACAAGAGTCAGGGTGTTTTACCTTTCAGAGTTGGAAAGTTCAACATTCCTTTGAGTAATTCTCACATTAAGTTCCCCTTCAAAGTTGTTTTGACTAACGATCACTTCAAAGCCAATGCCGAACTTAGTAAGAATAACTTGAGTGGAAGATTGGTTTTCATCTCGGAGGGTTCATCAAGTGAAGAATTACAAGAAAACGAAGTCGCAAAAGTCAACGTAGATCAGGGTTCTTCTGAAACGGATGAAATGGAAAATTTAGAGGATGAGCAAATGTCCGAGAAATCCGATTTACCACAAAATGAGTCTAGTTCTGGTTCAGTTCAATCAGTAAATTTGGAAGATGAGGCAACCTCAGAAAAGCCAGATGTAGCATCCATGAATTCAAGCTACTCTCAACAGAATGAGTCGACCTCTGGGTCAATTCATTCGATTGTTTTGCCCTCTTTGCCTAGAGAAGCACTGGCTTCTGAAGTTTCGACCGTTGAGGAGACCCATGAAAGCACTCCTGTTTCTAATGAGAACGATGAGGTCGAAGACTATGATGTAGTCAGTATTGAAGGTGAGGGTTCGGATGAAACTGAGGCAGAATCCGATTTTGAAGTCTTATCCCCTGTTAGCAGCAGAGGTCATGAAGCATGATGAACATGGTTAATAGGTCTATATTTGTATCTGGTGTTTTTAAATTATACGTACTGATGTTTTATTGTTAGATCTCTTATCGAGTCGTGTATATGCACAGTTGTTTTCAAAATTGAGATCCAAGTTGAACAACGATTAGTTCCTTTTAGCCCCATTGATTACAATCTTTAGCCATGAAAGAATCAGTCCCAGAAAGTGAAGGTAAGTCTTAAATTTGTATTATAATAACGTATAGAATACTAAACTTTTTAAGAGAAGAAATTCAGGCAAAAGTGCATAGAATTGAAGAAGAGAATAGCGGAGGTGGAAGAAAGTAATGAAATCGCATCTATAGCCTTGTCACGAAGTAGGACGGCTATCAGAAGACTCAGATTGGAACATTCAGTATTGTTGGAGAGGCTTGAAAGTAGAGCCATTCTTGTTCCCGATGGTAATGTGGACGAAGAAGAAATGACACCTCCACCATCCCCATCGATCTTAGATGAGTCGCTCAATAACTCTAATACCAAACTCACCCGTAATGGACTTTCGAAGAAAGGAAAACGGAAGTCAGGAGTAAACAGTGCGTCTGGTAATGGAAGTAACAATAGTCGTGTTCAAAAGATAAGAGATCCAGATTTACCTAAACGTCCGACAAATGCCTATCTAATCTTTTGTGAAATGGAAAAAGACCGCATTAGAAAGGAGTTGGAAGAGCACAGCGATGGAAATGTGACTGATTTGTCAAAAACCCTTACGGAAACATGGAAGAATTTAAATGATGAGGATAGAAAGCCATATTATAAACTTTACGAAGACGACAGAGAGAGGTATCAAAGAGAAATGTTGGTTTACAACAAGAGAAAGCAATCAGATGACTCAATACCTCTGAAGAAGCAGAAGCTAGAAAGTGAAGGTGATGCCGAGCAAGTCGCTAAAGATCTGCCTGCTTTGGATACCTCACCTGTCAAAGAAGATGCAAGTGACGAAATTTCAAATGCTGGTAGCCAATTACAGGACGAGCAAGCCTCCGGTTCTGTTGCTCAAGCGAACCCTGATGCTACGGAAGCTAGCACGGAAATAGAACCTGCTATAGAAGAAGATGCTGATGTGAAAAAAGAAGATATGGAAAACTCTTCTCACCAAGAGTAAATAATTTTCATGACTGATATATTAGATATCTATGACTATGTATAAATTATTTTTAATTTAAGTAAGAGAAAGATTTTCATAACTTTCTCTTTTTAGGTCTGTACAAACCATTTGCATCCTTAGCATGCTTTCTCTTTTCACGTGATCTTTCATGTTTCTTCAATTTTCTTTTGGCAGTTATGTCTGGTGCTGTAATAGCCAATTGAGCTCTTTCTGTTCTTCTTTGTTGCCTTCTTTGCATGACACTAGCTTTGGTTTTGGAGAAAAGCTCAGTGAATTTAGAAGTTCCTAATTTGTCCTCTATAATTTTAAGGCATTCTGATGACAACTCGTATAACTCCGTTTCAGCTTGATCTTTGACCTCAAGGTCTATGAAGTTAAATAAACCCAGTAAAATTTTCTCTGAAATCTCGATAAGTCTTTCAGGTTTGGCTATTTGAACTATCATGGCACAAAGTTTGATGGTCGTTTTAGTTGACACGAAATAGTTCAGCTTTGAGCCATTTTGACGGAGAAGAGTACATGCTCTCCAGACCAAATAGTCAGTAGCATATTTGAAGTCTTGAGTATCACCTTCTTCTTCATTTTTTGCATTTTGGACGAACTCAGTGCCTTTACTCTCCCATTTCATGACCAACAAAACTAAGTTTTTCACGACTAATGTTCCCAATTCTTCAGATATTGATGGTGCTGATAACTGACGTAACAACCTTGTCGCAATAGTTTGATATTGAAAATCAGTTAATTCCATGTATTGACTATTGGATAGTAAAATCCCCGTCAAACGACATGATACAATCCTGACCCACGAATGAGGGAACAATAACGTATCAATGATAGATAACCAAACTCTTTCATACTTATCACCAAATGCATCTTTTTTCAATAAGGAGGTAATTGCTGCAAAAACACTGAGTGATGAGTAAACCATTTCCCACTCCACATCTAAATCTTTTTCTTTTGATGATTCAAATAAAGTTTGTTCGATTAAATCGAGGGCTACTGTATCGAAATCCCCTTTAACACCTAATCCTTTCGTCGTGATATAGATCTTGTACACAGACAATCCGCATCTGCGTAAAAGAAGATTTTGGGACTGACCCATCCATAACTTACTGTAGTCCTCAATTTTTGTCAAATTAGAGTCATCAAGCTTGGAAATAATAGATCCAATGATTGCACTTGCCATCTCTCTACATTTGGATGATTCATCATTCACAATGACACTTGCTAAACCCACAAAGAGAGATGATGCTATTCTTTGAAGCAAATCCGATCCAGCCTTTACCACTATTGAGTTTATGAGCTCCATTACAGACTGCCTTCCATCAGAAGTCGGATACGACAAATTATTAAGAAGAAACTTGAACTGTTTATCAAGTCTACCTCGACTCTGATCGTACTCCATAAGAAAAGTGAAAAACAAGTTACGGGCCATGTCCCTAATCTCCTTATTATGATTGACTATCATGATTTCTGAGACTTTACCCATGATATCATAAACTTCAGGAATCATGACGTGTTGAGATAACACAGCTTTTAAGAATCGGAAGGCTACACCTTGGGTGTCCGGCTCTTCTAAGTCGGGCTGAATACGCAATAAAAGAGATCCTATGGCGTTTGTTTTAATGTCAGATTCCTCTCTATACCTTAACACCATTGATAAGAACCTTAAGCATGCCTGACTTAATTCGCTGTTTGTTGATGGACTTTCCTTCACAATATTAAATGCGATTCTCATAAATCTTTTGAATAATGCAGTTGTATCATCAGGAAATGGCAACTTGATTATCATGCCTAGAATTTTTAGAGTAGAAACCACAATACCTTCATTTTCAGAAGTTAAATCTACTTCTAATAGTTCCAAAAATCCCTGAAGATTAGCAACAGTCATTAAATTTTCATTTCTTGACAAAGCTGTTCTTAAAATTTCCAAAGAAAATTTGCGCAAGAGAGCAGAGTATTGAGAAAACTCTGTTTCAGTCTTAGCGTTTCTCGAGCTGTTTTTGACCAAGAAATGGTCCTCTGCAGACGACTTTGGCTTCTTCTGGTTATTTTTGGGTGCAAATCTAGTCAAAGACAGTTGGTGTAGCTCATAACTCAAAAATAGTACATCCTTAGTTGAAGATTCCGAATTTCTACTTAAACCAGTTGCATATCTTTTGAGTAACTCATCAAGTTTGTTCAAAACTTTCAAGGATACCGATTCTTGTAACAAAAGATTGATTGGATTAGTCAACTTATAAAACGTCGAAAGGTTGACATTGGAAGATAAAATCTCCCCAGAATCGAAACTTTTCTTGAATTTGACTTCTTTCATTTTGCTATGGTAACCCTCAGCATCTTTCTCTTGTCCAGCTGCCCCGAAAATATCCTCCATAATAATATCCATTAAATAAGTAGCAGAATCATCCAAATCACCATGATCTAAATTATCTTTTAAAGAGACCAATAATGAGTGTACTGTGAAACTCAAGACATGGATTTGAGAACCTCTCGAGAGCGCAGATTTCAATTCTTTTATGACGAAAGTAAAGTACTTGGGGCCTAGGATATGTAAAATTCTGCTCAAGGTTTTCCTAACGACATCTCTCAACTCTTCAGATCTGGATCTCAATACTTGACATGTACTAGTCAAAATACCCGGTAAATTACTTTCCGTCAAGTTCTCGGAAGTGCATCTCAATAAACAAGTCAAAGCCTCTGCCAATGGAGCTCTAAATACTATTGTTTCATCATTTCTAACATTTAAAATATTAGCTAAAGGTGGAATAAGATCATCAACTACGTATGCATCGATTTCTTCTTGTCCGGGCATATTTTGGATTACGTCTTCCTCTTTGTTAGCATTTCTTGATTCAGTTGTTTCCATAAGAGAACTGGAGACAGCGACAATTAAGTTAACTCTATCCCTCAAAGAGTCCTCTTTTCGTTTCAAATCTGAGATATATCTCCTCATGAGCACCTTATATTGACTCCAAGATACACATCTGACCAAAAGACTCAAAGTATGAACTGCCTCATTACCTATATTCCTCAATTTCTCTTCACTGGTGATGGCATATCTCTCAACCATGGGCAATAAGTACTGTGAAATGTTATTAGGTGCCAATTGATTTCTATGCTCACCTAATCTCTTAATAGCACGTTGACGACGGTGTAGCTGTATATGGCTGATGTTATTGAAAAAATTGGCTTCTTCGTCATTATTGAAGAGAAGAACCTTCAAGTCTTCGAGATCATTAAAGTACTTAGCATGACTCACGAGATGAGCCAAAACACCAATAAACTCCATTTGTATAACATCCTCATTCTTCCTCAATCCAACTCTAATATAAGGCAACACTGTGCTTTTGAGCATCTTAATGAATGGATCTGCCTCGTCTTGCGTCTTTTTCTCAGAGAAGCAATCCACAAAACGTTTCAAAACAAAGGCTGCGCTTGTTCTGATTGCTAATTCCTCTTCATCTTCAATGTAATACAAAGAATTGTATAACAAAGGAAGCCATTGTAAAGGTGATAAGTTCGTATACAATGAGTCGTTAATTTTCTTATAGCCTGACAACCTTAATCCAAAATCTGGTTCGTTCATTCTTCTACCAGAGACAGAATTTAAGTCCACCAAAACTTCGTAAACTTGGGTCAACTCTTCATTTTTGTTCTTAAAACTCTCAAATATGCCAACTATACTTCTCCTGTTATTGATATCCTTTGCAAACTTGAGACTCTTAGAGCTTATATGATAAAGATGGTTTAGATCATCGAAAGACAAATCTGTGGAGTCGATTAAATTCTTCAACGTGATAAATAACGCCATATTAATATCGACATTGAAATCACTCCCTTTATCGAGAACTTTTGTAAGAGATTTTATAAGATTGACTTTGGTCCTTTGATCATCAACATAGTTTTCTTCAACAAGAAGAAGTAAAAGTTTCGAAGCACTGACTAGCACTTCATGACTATTAGATACCTCCAAGATTGTGGGCAAGCTTCCTAAAAGAAGATCAATCAATATTCCCAAGTATTCAAAGTATTTATCATCCATGATATTTCTCTTCTCAAGTGAGACAAGACAAAATTGCAAAACGAAATTAATGACTGAGTCCTTTGATCCAGGATTCAACAACAGAAGAATAGCTCTTGCACATGCAAAATCGTCAACATACATGAAATCAAGGGTATTTAAGTACAGAGCCCATGAGGACATCAACTCCATGAGCGATGATACTTGTTGCGAGTTCTCGTTCGCAAAACTTGGAAGTCTGTTCTTGATAACAAGGTCATATATGTAAGGAACATCTCCGCTCCAGTCATATTCCTCGCCAGTAAGTTTAAAGAGTTTAGACAAGCATTTCATAGAAGATTGTCTGAGATTTTTTGAGCTTTTGTCTAAAATACTACCATTTGAGCTTTCCTCTACTCCTTTTTGAGCGACTACTTGTGAATATAATAAAGGTTTAATGGTTGTGACTAGAACTTCCAGATATCCAGAGCCCAATATATCATATATTTCGCCCACCATTGTCACGAAACCTGTCACGCGTCTCAATAAATTCTCATCGACATCTGAGATTTCCGAAGTAAAGACACTTTCATAGTCTAACTTTGAGGCACCAATGTCGATAAATTGTTTGATGTTAGCTGGAGGTAAGGATGGAAGAATGCTAATGGCTGCGAATTTTTTGGCAGTTTGGCTGCTGCTCTTAAAAGATCCTTGAGCACGACCAAACAAAATTCTTAATATAATTGGCATGACAGCTGGATAATCCTCTACCTGTATGACAGAGTCACCGCCGGTTGCAAATACCTTGGATAGTTCATCTTTGAACAATGAATCATCAAGAAGACTGGACAAGCTATCTTTGTATTTTGAGACAGACTGGTTTCCCCAGTTGAGTAACACATTCAAGGAAAGTTTTTGAACTTCTTGTCTTTTACTGGTCAACAACAATAAAAGATGATCATACAATTCCTGGCTCTTTTGAGCCCTCCGTAACCCATGTAGTTGGGTGAAGAGGCTCAAAAGCTTCAAGCGATCTTTGTTGCTCCAGTTTTCTCTTGTAGTATCTTCTTCCGAACCTTTACCTATAAGCAAGTCAATTAGCTCAGCAACATGCGAATCAGCTACAGATGATACCTTCTTTAACCCATCTAATACATTGGTACGCACCAACTCTCCGTACTCGATCAGTGGGACTTGAGCACCAAGAAGTGATTCGAGACTTCTGGTTGGTGTATTATAAATCTCAAAAACATTTGCATTTGTTTCCTCCATGTTTGTTTTTAATTTCCCTCCATATGCCAACCATAGGAGATTCTCTGGTTGTGTAGCTGGTGACTCAAGTCCAATCTCACCCTGTTCATCTGAGGAACGTATAAGAAACTCTTTTGACAAAGACCAAATTTCATCGGCTGCTGTAGTTTTCAAGCTCGGAAGTAATTCAAAAGCTGCATCCCAGGAAGGCTTAAACTTGTTGGACAATTGGCCGAATATATGACGAACAACTATCAGTCTTTCTAGCTTCGAGATACCATGTGCTTCTATATGTGCCGCTAAGCTTCTACTCCTTGCTTCAATATCTCTGCTCATGCTTATGGCCAAAGGAGTATCTTCGATTATGTAGAGTTGATCTATGACAAATGAATCGCTTTCATTAAATGCAAAAAGTCTTTGTAACAAACGAAGTGACGACAAACGACAATGATGGTCTGGCAAGGAGATACTAAGAATCAACTCTTTGGTGAGATATGAGAACTTCTCATTTACAAGTGATTTTAATGATGGTTTGCCTCCTATGAGCTGATTTAGTGAGTCCACAAAGTTAGGCGAGTCTTTCAATTGGTCAAACTTTTCCACGATTTTGTTGAATATTTGAGTCGTCAGAGATTCATTGATGTTGCCTCTCTCGAGCAACAATAAATTTAACGCTAGAACTTCGTTCACGAAAGCTGAGGTCTTGCCCTCACATAGCCTGAAAAACAATTGAGAGATCACTTCAACTTGATCGTTGGTGAAGGTAAAGGAACATTTCACAAGGAGAAGGAGTCGCCAGTAAATCTGTAATGAGCTGGTGTCGTCTATTGTGAAATTAGCATTTTTAAGTATCTCGTTGAAATAACTGAAAAAGTTGATGATATGATTTGGAGACAAAGATATGCTAGCAGCATCGACGAGCTTCTTTTCACTGCTTCTGGCAATAAATAGAGTGTTTTTCGTGTTTTTCTCAAGGCAATTTATATCGAAATTTGACTTGTTCATGAACTTTTGGATGTTATTTAAGGCTCCAAAATCTCTTATTTTATTGGGAGCAAATTCAAGACCAAGCTCAATAAATGAGAAAAAATGGCTACCGTTATTCAAGCTAAACGCACTATCAAACATGATCTTATGATATCTGGTGAGAATGTCCACTCCACTGTTACGGAATATAACACACATCAAATAAACCACAGAGTCCATCAACTCGTTACTGATTTCTTGATTCAACTCTTGTAAGTTTTTGATGAACGAAGAAAAAACTGTTAATATTTTATTCCAATCAGTGACTTTTCTTCCTGAATCTTGAAACGATAGTATTATCAAGTATTGGCATATAATAGTGGCTGTGGTAGGTTGGTTTAAGCTGGACTCCAACTTCTTCAACACACAATCATAAATCAATGAACACGATTCGGCATTACCATGATCCAAAAGTTCGATAAGAATGCCTGCTATTATGGAAAAAAACTCTGGAACATTTTCCTTTAAAGTTATATCCAATAAATGAGGGATCAATTGAGTGCCCTTGCTGTGGAATGAGCCTTTGGTGCTCTTTATACTTTCACTGAAAACGACAATTAAAGACCCTCCATAGTTATGGCTTTTCTGAATCTCCTCTAGGTTGTCGACTACTGTATATTTGATGACAAAATCAATTTGATCTTGCTTTAATCTTCTTATTAAATATGATAATGCCTCAGCAGTGAATCTTGAGATATAGGTCCGTTTTGTATTGCTTAAAAGAGGGAATAAGATATCGAATGTCAGTCGTATATCTTTAATGAGATCCTTAGCGAGATATTTGAACGTGAATGCAATACAGTCGAAAGACCATTCCAATATACTTGAAGAATTTTTCACGCCTTGAGAATCATTAGGATTCACTTTTACCACGAGATTTGCCAACAAAGTCAATGCTTGTGTATAGTAAATCATGAAATCAGATCCAAGATCATGTATGAATTGTGACAAAAGCTCTAATAATGGTTGTAATGAATGGATATCATTAATCTCTATATGATCACATAAGGCCTTAAAGATCTTTTCTTGGTGATGTAATAGCTGTGGTAAAGTCTGAGATAATGCTTCAACTTCATCAAGAAAATCAGAGAAGTTTTGACTCAAATTTATTTCTTTCCAATGATCTAAAGTGGCCAAGAAGTGTGAAGACTCAACATAATCGTGAGCTCTCTTGGTCAACTTTAAAGTTGGCTCTATTTTGAGAGAATCCACTCTGTCCTTAAAAGAGGAGAAAGTGAACCTCTTGGAAGACTTTGTTCCTTTGTTCTTATTGACTTTCCCCATACGTTGGCCTATTCTTATCGTCTTCAAACTTAAGAGATGATTTTAAATTTATTTTAACCTCATCTCTGGAAAACTAAATTCGCGCCAAAGCTCCAAACCACAGAAAATGAAAGGTGATTGAGAATCATAGTTTAACGATATCGGGGTTAATTTGTGAAATTTATTAAGGTACGATAGATACTTTATCATCATTATGTCCAATGATCAAACGGATAGGACTCCCTTGATAAACCGAGAGCTACCAGAGAGTCCAGTGCTTGATAATAATAATGTTACTGGCAGTCCTGGGACCAACGCTCGTCATGACCTGGCTCCTTATAACAAAGCGCCAAATTACATATCACAATCCAAAATAGGACTTCAGAGGACAAGTAGAACGTCGCAGAAGCTTAAATTATTACCAGAAGACCCACCCAATCTTGATGATGATGCTGTAGATACCGGGGTGTATTCACAAGTAACGAGAATTAAAGATACGCCGGCAAGAAAGGATGCCGAGATATTAGGAAAACTGCATCGTGATCTTTTACCTAGAGTAACCGCATATTGTACCAGTGGATCATATAAAATGAAAGATTTATTGAGATATTTAAAAGACCGGAAACGAATACATAATACGAGTCCTAAGCTTTTTGATGAGTGTTTATACACTCCCTTCACGTATAAAGATTGGAGAGGTGAAGTGGAAAGTCAACGCCAACTCATCAGATTAGCGGATGAAGGTGGTGAAATAGATATAGGTAAACGAAGTGATATATTTATCTTTGAATATGGAGTGATTGTAATGTGGGGCTACTCGGTGAAGGAAGAATCGGCTTTGTTGGAAGATTTAGCTAAATTCGAAAGTGAAAAACTTGCACCAGAAGATGTTCAAATTGAAGAATTCAATTATTATATCACTGCTTCATATCAACCTCGAATTTATAACGATTTCATTTCGTTAAGAGATGATGATAATTATATGTTGAAACTTTCTATATCGCATGCGCTTTCACAATCGGTGAAAATATCCCTTTTTGAAGAATTGGTTGACAATACAATTGAAGATACTCAGGATATCCCCCATCAGGTTGCTCAGACCGGGAAAGTCGAGATGAATCGAGACGAAATTATGAAATCTATTGGTGAACTTTTCATTTTAAGAATAAATATCAATTTGCATGGGTCTGTATTGGATTCTCCTGAGTTAATGTGGGCAGAGCCTCATCTAGAACCCATCTATCAAGCCACAAGAGGGTATCTAGAGATTAACCAGAGAGTTGAGCTATTAAATCAACGATTAGAAGTCATTTCCGATTTGCTTCAGATGCTCAAAGAACAATTGGGTCATTCACATGAAGAAAACTTGGAATTTGTCGTTGTTTTCTTGGTAGGGGTCGAGGTTCTAGTTAGTGTTGTCAATGTTATCATTGACCTCGTGAATTATAAATAGGAATTGTTTAAAAAAAAAATGTATATGCATGAATTATTTCACTTATCTCTAGATGTGGTTAGTGATGAACCGCCACGTCGATCCTGCAGCCTATGTTAGCTGTATTATGACTTTGTCATCCTCAAGTTCTGCCGACTATGATGTAATGTAATCAAGGACCCTAACTTACTTGCTTTGGTTAACGTTATCATAGAAAGGGAGGGAATGTTTTCGAACCGAATCACATTCTAATTGCACTCCTTCCTTCGAACGTTGCCCCGTCTTGTTTAAGGTTTGTGGCTAATAAAGTTCTGTGGTGAAGTCGGAACTCTTTTTGCGGTTAAAAGTGGCAGGTAAGTGAGACTAACGTGCGCGGCATGATTTCTCTCGAGCCCTATCTAATCCAATATGGAACATTATAATCTGGTTTAAAGCTTGTAGGGATGAGGAATTGTACTTATGCATTGCTATATGCTTTGTAAATGATTATGATAGCTTTATCATGCTCTAGTAGCTCTATGACCCTATTTCTGATGGTATTCGCTAATCGTGTTACGTACCGTTTTTGGCTGTTCTGGCTGGAGTTCCGACCACGTCTTAAAACCAATCGGGCAACCGAGAACTGGATTGCGGCTGAGAAAAATATTTTTTGGTATTAAACAGCAAACTAAAGAAGTAGCGAGTGATCTCTCTCAAACCAATTAGCCATGGAGACCCGTTCTCGCCACAAATAAAAAATTCACAAATTAGAAAAAACAAGGCTAAGTAAGTCCCAAATTAAAAGTCTCTTGATATACTTTTTTAAATTATAAGACTTTGATTACAACTAGAGGACCAGATCTTGTATTTATACCTAGTTGAATGGTAAACGAAACATTACTGAGAACATTCAAGTGAACTAAAATCTATTCACTAGTTTGAATATAGTATTCAGACAGGGGAAAGTAAGGTTCTAACTTGTATTTTATCTCAAGGGTACGAGTATAATGAAGGAACAGTTGGTGAAGATAGTCAAGAAAAGATCAGATTCCCCCGAACAGAAAGACGACTTTCAGCACCATTCACATCACCATAACCATTTTCGTCTGCACCATCACCATCATCGGAAAGGGCTTGAACATGCAATTACACAGCAGCAGAATAGGAATTATGCTAACAGTTCTTCTTCGTCTTTAGCAAGAACTTCTTCGTTAGATCCGAGGTACATCAGTCAAAATTATGATTTAGTTAACACCCCAGTGCAGCTAAGTATGGCTGATGATTTAATGAAAATGACACAGAATTGGACAGAGCAGGAAATCCAAGCTGAAAGAAGGATAGTGCATTTTAAATTTACAAGAACTCATTCAACGAAATATTTAATTGGATTTGAAGCAATCGACAAGGCCGATTTCAACCCAAGTCTTCCTATCATTTCTTGCATTTACTGGAAAGAAAAAGATATGCACATTGTCACTTCTGTTGATGTGATATTAATTTTGGAGTACTTGGTCCAAGAGAGTTTTTCTTTAGAAGAGAAAAACCGGATAAGAAGAAATTTGCAGTCTTTGAAACCTTATACTGTATCAAGAACTAATGAACAATTTCAAAGATTTTTCTTACTTTTAATGGGGATGGAAGATCCTAGACCAAGAAATATCGAAAAAGATCTTAAAGTATTCAAGTGGAGTGTATTATTTGATGCCATTAATAAAGTTATGTCGAAATATTCATCTAATAGGCCAATAGAGGATGCTGGCCAGAGCTTACAAACTCTGATTTCACCTCCAATTAATTTGAGTAATTACAATAGTGACGTGGGTTATAACAATAGGGATGTTAACATGGATAATACCATAAAAGGTCAAGAGCATTATTTAAGGGGTGAAGATAGCGATGGGAATTTCTTGCCGTATGAGCGCATGAAGAATTTGAGGAAAAAGTCCTCCATTGACACTAACCATGCACATGGCAAACACTTATTCGAACATGTCTTGAAGCCCTCCGATTCTGTTCCGCTTAGTACTTATGAACAACAGAGAGAAGGGTATAGAGATATATATGGAGACATATCGAAGGAATCACTAACACCAGGTTCAAATATCTCAGATGACGCAAAGGAATCTTCGGTTTCATTGGGTAAATCTAATGACTCAACTATTTCTGTCGATGAATCTGCATATGAATCTGCTAGCACTGGTCTGAATCTGGATGTCAAATCAGCTAGTGCAACCAACTCAAATTCTTACGATTCTTCAAGTCATTTGTCTTCCAATGTTTTCAGTAATGGTGCCACAAGCTTGCTAAATTCTCTGAACACTTCTGGATTTAATAGTGTTGGGACTCTTAAAAAGAAATCAAAGAACGTCAAAAGATTTGCTAAGGACCAAGGAAGCCGGTTATTCGGTCCAGGAGGAGATGACGAGGACGAAGAAGAAAGCAATGGCTCTAGCTCTAGTGATTTCAAATCCAAATATTACCAATATCCATCACTGTCTCAATTGCATGACTTACCTGCCATGAATCCGAATTCCTATGACCCATTAAGCACATCTAATGTTAAACTTCACGACAAGGAACTAGAGGATCGGTCACTGAATATGAACGCCAATGACCTCAAGTTACCTTCTATAATGACAAGCATTCAAAATCAATCCATATTGGATAATGATTGTATTAAATTACCACCAATTTCTGCATCCAGACAACTGCTCGAGGCACCTTCTCAGCCAACTATGTCTCCAAGGATCTCTGGAGCACAAAGTGATTTCGGGGTTCCGAAATTTTTTGGGAACAACTTGAGCACATGAGTAATGATTAGTGTATTCTGCAATTCGCTAATCTTATAGCTTAACCTGTGTTATACTATATTTGTACGTACCTTTATTTACGATAGACTTTTTCAACTGTCTCTTTAAAATCTGGTGTACTTTTAAAATTTACACCACCGTTATTTACAGTAACGTAACTCAAATAATCCTTTGAAGTATTGGCCTTTGGAGTAGAATTTGCCCGGCTAAGGCTAGAAATTGAAGGAACATTCGAGGCGTTGAAATTAGATGTCCCCGACTGAATTAAAATCCTTCTCGGACCGATCACCTTAATATACTTTGGCCTTACACGCAACTTCTTGACCCAAGATGTTATACGTGATGAAACAGAAAGCACCACTTGCTTTGCTTTCTCCCAGCCATTAGCATTTGGCGGGGTCTGCGTTACACGTGATTCTGGTAATGTCTCTCCATCTATAGCCTGTGTTGAAGTTTCAACTATGTTTGTTTGTAAGTCATGAGGACTATTGACTTCTATGGCTAAAATGCTACTTTTATTAACCACCACTTGCTCACCCTGTTCAACTTCCAAATAGTAGATACCACCAATGCCTACTATTCCTGCATCACCTCTGCCACTTAAAAGAGTGTAACCCATTTGCTTCCAGCCGAACAATCCCGTGGGAGTCAAGCTAGAGACCTTTAGAGATTTAGCCAATTTTGATGATATCCTCCTTGGGAACTTGAGGAGAGATATCGTTAAGGAATTACCAGCGTATACTTGAAGAGCTTCCTTGTTCACGAGAGCCCAATCTTTGGCACCAGTTAACTGTAAAATTGCAAAGGATCTTTCCATGCCATCTCCACCAAGGAATCTTTTCCTTGAAGAAGAAGCCAAAATAGAAAAGGAGTTAATGGAAACAATCTTTTGGAAGCTAGAGTTTATCCCACCATATAATAAGCATTTCAATGGGTTTAAACGTTCAAAGGAAGTTTGGATGGAATTTGTTAAGGAACTCCCAAACCCGTAAATTGATAAAAGGGATCCTTTCTTTAAGTAGATTGGAACTGATGGGGGTATTTGGCAAGATATGACGCTTGGGGGATTGCCCAATTCTTTAAATTGAGGTTGTTCTATCGCTCTTTCTTTCTGCAATGCCGACGCGCCATTCACTGCATTTTTTATGGGCTGAGTTTGGATGAGTGGTGCTTCATTGGGACTAGAACTCGAAGCTATCTGAAGGTATCTTTTGAAGGTTGGTGCAAACTGTTGTCGCATTGAGTTCTTTTGGTGATATCTAAATCTTCTTTATTGATATTTAATCGCATTTTCTTGATTTTCGGCAAACATGCGACAAAATCGGTAAATTGCAAAAAGGAACCTTATTGGGATCCGTTCATTAGCTCCAGACACTAAATAAACATGAAGAAGATGAAATAATAATTCTTCAAAACGAGATTTATAAACGGAAATGATAATTATAACAGAACTTTCGATTATAGGAGCAATCCGAAGTCAGCTCGAATTATGGGCCATAGACTGAGCTAACGTCTACAATCCTGTACCAAATACCTATCTTGGACAGTGGTCTTTGTAAACAGAGTCAATCCAATACGGTATCAAGTATGTTTTGAGAATAAAGAAAATAAATTTCTCTTTGAGATTATGCTACCTAGTGTCAGACAACAGCGATCAAAGGTTGGGTGAATACAACAAAATATATGTTCGTATATGAAAATGCATGTACATGTTCTATAAAAGCTGGCAATAAAAAATTTCAAGGGTGATGCGGTGGCTCAATGGTAGAGCTTTCGACTCCAGATCGAAGGGTTGCAGGTTCAATTCCTGTCCGTGTCAATTCCTTTTTGATTTTTTTTTTTTTTGCATTTTAAAGGTTCAACAAATAATTTGATAGTTACACCATAACCTACACCTACAACTCACCTTTTATCGAATAACAACTTCATATTCTCTGCATCGCATAGTACTCCTTAGATCAAATAGCGTGCTATATAGCTTTGTTCGCAGCTTTCTCGCCTCGAATTTGAGCACCATGCACTACTATTTTGAGTTGATTTATTGACACGAAACGATCTCAACACAAGTGTCTCCTGATAGTTACCGCTTAAAAATAAACTTGGGAGGAAACTTCTCTAGGAATCGTCTGGTGTCACAAGAATATTTTTTAGAATAGATACATAATGGTTGTATTGGCGGCTTCAATTTGCACTCGAGGCGGTAAGCCATTATTATCTAGACAATTCAGAGATTTGAAAAAAGATAGAATCACCGCTTTACTTTCTGATTTCCCTGGATTGATATCAAACTCGAGTTCTCAACATACCACCGTGGAAAATGATACCGTGAGATATGTGTATCAACCTTTGGAGGAATTTTACATTGTACTTTTGACTAATAAGACTTCCAATATTTTACAAGATATTGACACCTTACATTTGTTTGCTTCGACCGTGAGTAGTATTTTAGGGTCCATAGATGAAAGAGAAATTTTCGATAGTGCCTTCGAGATAATCAGTGCCTTTGATGAAATCGTTAATTTAGGATTCAAAGAAAATTTGACATTATCCCAAGTACAAACATTCTTGGAAATGGACTCTCATGAAGAAAAAATACAAGATATCATCGAAAGAAACAAAGAATTGGAGGCTACCGAAGAGAGAAAGAGAAGAGCAAAGGAAATTCAAAGGAAAGAAATGGCGAGAAAGCTTCAAGACCTGGTTACTTCGGGCAATTCTATGGGTTACGATTCTTACCAAAGTCAATTGGCTCAAACATATCAACCAAGCTATCAACCTGCGCCTGTCATTGAAGAGTCTCAGGCTTCGCCTGCTACACACTCATCGCTTGCATCAAAACCTTTGGGTCCAAGAGGTGGTGGTCTTCAATTAGGTAAAAAGGCTCCTAAAGCAGTGGATCAAAGTCAACCTTTACTCAGTAACACAAATGTTCATTTCCGTCATGGTAATGGCCCTGGTGTTCCTAAAAATAGTAGTTCCAATGTACCAACTAAAAATTCGGGTATTAATAGTGTTGAGCCTCTGCCTGCTATCACCAGTCAGTTACCCTCGGAAAGTGCATCACCGGCTCCATCTGCTCAACAAAAGGTTCATAATAATGGTATCTTGATTATAATTAATGAGAAGATCTCTGCCCTGTTCAATAGAGAAGGTTCAGTCACTCAATCTGAATTAAAAGGTGACTTACAACTCAGAATTAATGATAGTACACTTTCGAATGCTAAGATTCTTTTGAAGACTGCCAACAAATCATCAGGGATTCAATACAAACCTCATCCAAACGTTGACCGTAACTTATTCAATGCTCAAAGTGTGATTGGATTGAAAGATAAATCCAAATCTTTCCCCTCCAATGATCAAGCTTTAGGTGTCTTGAGATGGAGAGGAGTTGGGAAGGCAGATCAACTGGAATTTGTACCTTTGTTAGTGACGGCTTGGGTCAGTGTCGATAGTAACATTGCTTCAGTTACTTTAGAGTACGAATTGAGTTCTGAATTCTTGGAAAACAATGAAACAAAGGACCCCGCAGATTTACTCATTAAAAATTTGTATTTCACTTTGCCATTTGCATCACATGAAGTTGATTTGGTAGGAGATGCAGCTGATGTTTCTTACGATATTACGGAAGAAAACGTCATCTTCCAAGCTGGAGGTCTTTCCACTGAATCTCCTCAGGGAAGTTTTGAATTCTCGATACCTGCTGGCGACGAAGATGTGTTATTCCCCTTAAATGTTCAATTCAATATCACCAATGAAACTGCCACAGAATCCGATGTTTCTCTTGGAAAGGTGCAACTTATAGATGTTGTTAAGAATGATGAAGATGAGGAACCTTTACCTTTTGATCTACACTTAAATACAAGCTCTGAAAAGTATCAAATCAATTGATTAAAGCTATACGCATCTAGATTAGCTATGAAAAAAAGCCTATAGTGACAATAAAGAAAGAAAATGTGGTGTATTGCAACACATAGTAGTTTTATACTCTAAGGGTAACTCCACTTAGTGCAATGGAAAATTTTACCCCCAAATTTAAATTGACGTTCATTTCATTCAATTCTTGTAATACTTTTCTTCTTGGATCCAGACCATCACACACTGATTCTTTAACATGACAGACAATTATATGTAAATCTTTAAGAGGCATTTGTTTAGTATTATCAAGTTTAAGACATTCTTTTGTTAAAATTTGTAGTTCATACATGATATGTTCTGGGGTCATATGCCCATATAATTCTGGTGGGTGAATTGAAGAAGTGGAACACTCCATTACGATAGCACCTAATTTTGAATTATTATCGACAATGACGGGGGCAATTTGTCGCCAAATATTCTTATTCATACAATTCTTTGATACTAGGTCACTTTCAAAGTCACCGAAAACAAGAACAGATTCGTTTGAAGGTTTAAAATTTATTAGAAATGCCGAGCTGGAGTATCTTGAACCATCGGCATTATCTGTTTTTCCATGAGAAACTTCAAACATTTTCACCATGAAATCATTAATGATAAAGGATTTTCCAAATTCCTTTTGTTGTAAATGGAGAACGTTATGGTACACCATATCAGGCCAGATGATATTGTTGAATATGTATTTATGCAATGCCTCGATGGTGAAATTTGAACCATAAATGCTTTTCTGAGAATTGAAACCAGCCGAATTAATTATAAGGGCACATATATGATCCATATGAGGATGAGTGATCAAATATGAGTTTGCAAGTTTTAGAATATCTTGAGCATGTTCAATTGGTGATACAGAAGCATTCAAATTGGCGAATGGATGTTGCACTGTGGCACTGAAATAGTCTAAGATTGGTAAGGAATCATTATAAAGACTTAAAAGTTTATTTTGCAATTGATTAGACGTTGTTTGATTACGTATTATCTCACTGAGCGAAGTTAAACCTGAACCAGCATCAATGAGAAGTAGGCCATTGGAGGCATTGTTTGATATCATCTCCTCATACGACGTTTCCGACCTTTTCAACAATATAGAACATGTACTTCCCTCTATAGGACCCCCCGAAGACCCTAGGAAAGTCAAATCAAACCCCATGACCAACCGTAAGGTACGTTACCTCTGTTATAACAGAGAACTTTAAAATTGGAGTAAATGTTTGGCTCCTATGACTGTCAAGAAAATATGACACAAAGATTTTCGCAGTATCTTATCTCATATGAAACTAGGCGATGCCATCATGCGTTAAACTCAAAGCTGAAATTGTAAATTTATTCATATAGAGAAAATGTTTATATAGTTATGAAATTATAATTGAGTACTACCATAACCTCTAATGTTATCAGCGATTTTCCAATTTTGATTTTCCACCTTTAAATTTTTCTCGAATTTAAGGGGCTCCCCAGTTTTGATGGTCACCAAAGAGAATTTATCGGAAGATCTAGCATCTCTGTAAAATAACACTCTCATACTATCGAAAAGCACTTTGCGAGCTTGTTCCTCGGTCAACTTGTCATAGTCACGATCATCAGGCACTGCTTGTCTTAAGAGAGGAATTGCAAGATAACTACCAAATCCTGTGGCAATTGTGGAAGATCCATAAGCATTCCCCAATAAATCGACATATCTCAAGAATGGAGTGCCATCTTCATTGAACCCCCCCACAATTACTGCATTCCATAAGGGATTGAGCTTTGATCTTCTATTATAAAGAAGCCTAGAAAGATATTCATGAACATTAGGTGCTTTCAAGTTATGCCCGCCATCACTATCATAAATTTCTTCTTCTGTCTCTAAATCGACTAAAGTTCTTTCAAGGTATTGCAAATCAGAGATATCTCCTGATATCCCAACTATGGTCTCACTGCCCACTTTAATCAATCTCTCGATGTTGTTGAATCTTAAGAGCGACCCATAAGATCCCATATTATCTGCTGCCATCATGATTCCATCTTTGTACTTAGTGGCAAGCACAGACGTACCAGTGATTATAGGTTGTTGTGTATTCATCTTGGGGAACGAGCTTTGGCTGGCGTCATTGCTGGCATTTGCAATGCTATGATTGTAGTGTCCATAGGTTTCGCCAGAGGGTCTACCCCAGCTTGTTGGTTCGTGATTCATACTATGCTATTGATGTCTTATTGAGATTGATTAATAGTGGCGAACATAAAATATCTACCACCGTGATTATGTAAGCGAGAAGCACACCACTTAAACAACGGTTACGCTAAAATTTTGGGAACTACGTGGCTAACAAGATCTGGGGCATTGAAGCTGCTGGAGGTTATTGGCGCCTTCTAGAAATTCATGGGTTGTACAGAAACCTTCTTTTCTACTTTTTCGGTTTTCTTTTTTTCACATTTTTATTAAATATGTATTTTCTGAATCTAGCGACTAGCTATAGCCAAAGGGACAGTGACAATCCTACCAGCCTATTTAAAAGACAAATTCTGCACCTCCTTGATCGACATTTGCGATTTCATCTTCTTTAATAGGTTTATATCTAAATCTTTCTGGAAGTTCCGAACGAGAAAAGTATTCGCCTTCTTTTGGTTCTATGGGGTTGGTGTTGAAGTATGAGCTTGCACTTGAGCTAGATCCATGAGGAACGACTCCATTTGGAGCCAAGGGGTGAGCTTTTACCCCATGGGACACATCTGAGCAGGTTAGTAAACTTGACGAATTTTTGATTTTCAAAAGGGAAACCACTTACTTGGAATCTTATGGGGTCCTCCTACGAACTTTATAAGAGGAGTATGCTTGGACAATCTTAAAGCGGCCCTCATTCTTGACTTTTTACAATAATGGAAATAGGATGATTTTAACTAATCAGATTATCTCAAAAACCTCCGGGACTGGTACTGCAGACAAGAAGGATATGACAGGATAGGTTGCAGAGGGAGAGAAGAGACGAAGAGGGAGGAGGCAGCGACGGAGAATGAGAGAGATAGGAGAGAGCGATAAGAAGAGCGATAGGAAGGATGTACAGACAGTCTTAGGAATACTGCTTACGTTTCAGGTTGTTTCAAATGATTGAATCGGTGTCCACTTCCGATTGCTGAGTGGTTATTGAAATAAGGGACAATAGTTCCAGTAGATATCACTAGTCAATGCTGAGTTACTACGGAGTCAATTGTACCGCGGCGAAGAGGAATCTATGGTTACCTTTGACAAATGACCTTGACTTTGAGGCATGTCTACTATCTTTTCAGAACAAGCTTCCAATAGATTCTGACGTCTTATTGTCTTTATTCTTGTTCTTATTCTTATTCTTATTCTTGTTCTTGTTCTTATTCTTGTTCTTATTCTTGTTCTTGTTCTTATTCTAATCTTATTCTTATTCTAATCTTATTCTTATTCTAATCTTATTCTTATTCTATTCTTATTCTATTCTTATTCTAATCTTATTCTAATCTTATTCTAATCTTATCTTAATCTTATCTTATTCTTATTCTTATTCTTATTCTTATTCATCATTTCACTTCATTAATTTTATTAATTTCGTTATTCACTTCAATTTTAACTTCATTTTAACTCATTAATTTATCTCATTTTACTTTTTATCATTAAAGCACCATGTCGAACGCAAAACTCGAGCGTACTATCGCCAGGTTCACGGCCAAGATAGACTCAGGCGCCTTCTACGAGGCCCATCAGACGTTGAGGACAATCACAAATAGATATGTCAAGTCGAAACAGTACAAAGATGCCATAGACTTGCTCTACCAAGGATCCAAGACGTTGGCGATAAATAAGGAGTACGCCTCGGCCAGTGACCTTATTAGCTACTTGATCGAGGTGTACAATGAGGCCGACATCACCAGTTCTGGGGCTGACAACAAGGAGTACAAAATGAAGGTGATTGAGCTTGTCAATTTGTTGCCCGACAATGATCCTAGTTTGGCGGATCTTTCGAAACAAAGTATCGCGTGGTCGCAGAAGGAGAACGTGTCAAAGTTTGGCGATAGCGACTTGCATCATTGCTTTGGTGTCAAGTTTGTCAATGGATTAAGAGAGAGCAATACTGCGCCTGAGGACGAATTACAAAAGAGTTTCTCTTTGGCCGAATTCCATTTGATCTTTGGCACACCAGAATCGTTGCCCTATTACGTCAGTTTCCTTTACGATTGGTTCCAAACCAATGAGAAGAATGGGGTAGATCCAGGGGCATTTTTGGGTAGAGCAGTCATTAACTATGCTTACTTGAAAGATATCCATTCGGTGAAGGAATCATTGGCCATATTCACAAAGAGTCTTGTGAAACATTTCACTCCCGACGAAGAAATCGAGAAATCAGGCAAGTTATTTTACTACTATGATAAATATGAGTTGGTGAATTTCTTCCAGCTTTTATCGCTCACATTGACCAAGGAGAATTCGGGACAAAAATTCTTGAAATTATACGACCACTACAAACCAATTCTTGCTGAATATGAGTTCCAACTGCCGGTAGAGTACTTGGGGAGATTTTACTTTGGTTTACAATTGGGGAACACCCAAGGAGGACAAAATATGTTGGCGAATTTAATGGGTGGATTATTCAAATAGTCATTAATCAGTAAGTTTCATCCAACGAATCATCATCATTTTTCAAGATCGACGACAGTCGGAGCGCTTGTACCAACTCTTTTCTCTTGGCCTTAATTAATTCGTGTTTAGCTTCGGTGTAAGTACACCACCGTCTCTGTCTTTTATCTTTTTCTGGCCAGATCGAGGTCAAATTATCGACAATCATTTCATAAAAGTGGAATTCAGACTTTGGAATCACTTTGGTTGGGTCAAAGTCATCGCCGGGTTTAATCACTGGAGGTGCCTTTCTCGAGTCTTGAACCACGGGCAATTTAGTGGTGATTCTGCCTTCCACTCCTGCTTCCTCCCATGTCTCTCTTGTTGCCGTCTCGGTGAAATCATCGCCCTCGTCGAGCTCAATTCCTCCTTTCGGGAGGATCCATCGGTCCTTGTGCTGCGAAGACAGAATCATGATGACCTTTTCCTTGGCGGCATCGAGGCAGATACACCCGGCGACCATGCGTGAACCTGTCTCGGGGTTGTACCTCTGGTTCTCTCTTCCTTCTCTCGCTGCAAGCGGTCTATTCTTTGAGTCAGTTTCCATTGATGGTGGAGATAGATGGAGGAGGTGGGGAGTTAAATAGTAGCGCGCACATGCAGGAGGAAGAAAAGAGGTAAAAGGGAAGAGAAGAAGAAGGAGAAGAGAAGAAGAAGGAGAAGAGAAGAAGAAGGAGAAGGAAAAGAAGAAGAAGGAAAAGAAGAAGAAAGAAGAGAAGGAAGGGAAGAAAGAATAAAAGAAAGAGAGGAAAGAGAGACAGAAGCAACCGGTTATATGCACACTTTTTCCTGGTGAAATAACGTGTCTGTTGTTTCGAGTCAGTTGAACCCTATGTTGTGTCGATTGATTTCGCTTGCTGTGTTGGTTGTTGCGCAGCTTAACGGTGCTGAGGGCACGGCCAAGATCAAGCCGGATGGGTTGAGCTGGCAAAACTGGCACATGATTGAGGAGCACCAGATGGACTCGTACGACGCCGAATCGTTCTTCAAGATCCATGATTTGCAAAACAAGGGAAAATGGGACCGGAACGCCATATTGAACATATATGGGATCTCTGGGGGCCATACTGTCGGGGATGGGTCTGGAGGAGGCGAGAACACCGAAGATCACAGACATCTCACCAATGCAGATAAGGACAAGGTGTACAATGCCATTATTGGCATGATGGATACCGATCAAGATGGCGAAGTTTCGCTTCAAGAGTGGAAGCAGTTTCTGGAGCAGGGGAAGGAGTTGCCTGACTTTGGGTACGGACAGGGCCATCATTTAGATTTTGAGGCAGAATACGAAGAACACCATTGGAAGCAATACCACCAGAACCAAGATCCTGACGTACTTGTGAAACACGCGGAGGACATTGAGCACGAGCTCTTGCACCATGACAACGAGGCAGAGAGAAGCCACGGCGACTCGCCCGAGATCAGAAGACTCACGTCAAAGTACTTGTCTGACATCCGGGTCAAGAATGTCCCGGCAAAGTTCTTGGTGAGTTAATAGAAGAGAAGAAGAGAAGATAAGAAGAAAGAAGTAGTATAAGAAGTATGTAAGAAGTAGAAAAAAGGAAGAAGTATAAGAAGTAGAAGTATAAGAAGTAGAAGAAGTAGAAGAAGTAGAAGAAGTAGAAGAAGTAGAAGAAGTAGAAGAATTAGAAGAGAGAAGAGAAGTAAAAGAAAAGATGAATCTAGCTATATTGTATTTATATAAAGCAGTCTATAAACAGTCTCAGTCCAGTCAGTCCAGTCTCAGTCCAGTCTCAGTCCAGTCTCAGTCAGTCCAGTCAGTCCCTAATTTATGCTGTTGAAAGCACAGTCTCTTAGGGATTGAAGCTCCGTAGTGCATCTTTCTCTTCTGCTGGAGTTTGACTTCAAACACGCTTCGTACGCCTGCAATTTCCCGTGGCACACGGTTTGAATTCGGTGGAAAGTGGGCACCGAAGCCTTGATGCATTTGGCCAAATTAGCTTGCTCTGCAGCACAAGCCTGCGGATCTTCCACCTCTTTGGTCATACATTGGTGGAAGCTTAAAAACTGCTGGGGGCAGAAGCGGGCGATGTCTTCCAACAACACCTGATCCAAAAAGTTACTCTCTGGCATAGTTGTGGAAAGTAATAAACGTCGCAGCAAAACTTTCGCATCGAAATCAAACCATAAAGTGCAGGGGTCTATCATGGAACCATTGAAATTGTCTAGGGGGGTGAAGACATCGTTGGTCACACTTACGTGGTTTCCCGTTCTTTATACGTTTTTCAACCATGTGTACCAGCCGTGTCAAATTACGGGGAGTTCGATGTCGCCAGCGTTCAATCCTGGTACCGATACTACGATGAAGGATATAGCTCTAGTGCAGAAGTTTAGTTTAAAGAAGCCCAATTCGGTTCATCGGGGGGACATTATCATGATACGGTCTCCCACGGACCCTGAGAGGTTGCTTACGAAGCGGGTGGTGGGTCTTCAAGGCGAGTTGGTGCAGACGAAGCAGCCACCGTACCCTAAGGCAGAGGCGAGGATCCCAAGGAACCACTACTGGATTGAGGGCGACAACACGTTCCATTCTATTGATTCCAACACGTTTGGGCCCGTGAGCCAGGCGCTAGTGGTGGGCAAGGTTGTAGGGATCATGTGGCCCCCACACAGAATACGATTTGGGGCACCTCCAGGAGGAAGAGACGCAAGGGAGTAGGAAGAAAGAGGAGAGGAGAAGAGAAGAAGGGAGAAGAAGAGAAAAAGAGAAAATACAAAAGATTAAAAGAGGAGATGAGAAGAGGAAAGACAAAAGAGTAAGAGGAAGAGAAGAGAGGAAGAGAAGAGAGGAAGAGAAGAGAGGAAGAGAAGAGAGGAAGAGAAGAGAGGAAGAGAAGAGAGGAAGAGAAGAGAGGAAGAGAAGAGAGGAAGAGAAGAATAAAAGAGAAGAATAAAAGAAAAGAATAAAAGAAAAGAATAAAAGAAAAGAATAAAAGAGAAGCATAAAAGAAAAGAATAAAAGAGATGAGAACAGAAAAAGAGAAAGAATTAAAGAAAAGACAGAAGACAAAAAACAAGATTATCCATCTATTATCCACCAGCTATATATAGCTATATTCGTATCCTATATCACCTATCCTTCTAATCTCCTATCTCCCCCAACAAGTCCGCGGCCCATAGATGGAACTTGACAAACAATTTTTGGTCGTTGGTCAACTCGACCAAGGACTTTGGTCTCACGAGCGACCTCCGTAAATAGAACTCATTATCAATAATACACTCGGTACCGTAGGAGCCTTGTATGGTTTTTTCCACCGCGTCTTGGATCAACAAGATGAGCTCATTTAGATAAGTGGCGATGATGGACCAGTCGTTGACCAAGTCGAGTTCCGAGTCGCTCACCACCATCAATGAGTATTTTCTCTCGGATCCTCTGGCGTTGACGTCCTTTATTTTGAAAAGACGGATGATGCAGTAGCCGTTGGCGGCGTCGCCATAGAAGATTGGTGTGGCGATGTTGGTGGTGGTCTCTGCCAGTAACGACTTCATCACCAACTTGGTCAAGGTTCTATATCGCGACTGAGACGAAGGGTATTGCGTGGATATCACCTGGTTGTCATTGTCTGATGACACGAGGTTTGTGGCTTCGTTCGGAAGAATGAGCTTGCACGAAGCACAAGTCTGGAGCTTTGAGCGCTGGGGCAACAAGAATTCTTGGTCTGTTTTCCTCTGAGTGCACACGATCGACGTGGGGCCATGGAGCTCACAGAAGTGAGAGAGGCACACCATGTAGTTTGGCATGGTGAATGAGTGTTATTGTGATAAGTGATGATGTAATGATCTTATCGCGATATACAAGACGAAAAGAGAAGAGGAAAAGAAGGAAAAGAAGAAAAAGAAGAAAAAGAAGAGAGGAAGGAAGAGAGGGAGAGGAAAAGAAAGAAAGGAAAGAAAGGAAAGAAAGGAAAGAAAGGAAAGAAAGGAAAGAAAGGAAAAAAGAAAGAAAGGAAATACAAAGAATACAAAAGAAATAATACATGAAAGGATAAGAACACAAAGTTATGAGATGGAAACTACGAAATTTGAGGTCGATCTCGTTGAGAAACTTGGAGTTAGCAAAGCTGGCGCTGGAGCTGGAGCTGGCGCCGGAGCTGACCTTGCTCGATACGTTCTTCTCGGTCCATGTGGGCGGGTTGGTGTACGTGAGCGAGGTGGTTCGCCAGAGCAGCTGCCCCGACTTCAATTACATGTCAATTCCCCCGGCGTCGTCGCACCACGAAAGGTTCACCGTCAAGGTGTGGTGCCGGCTGCGGAGCCCCTGGCGCTTGTTGTACATGGTCCATGTTGATCTAGCGCGGTTGATCTACGTGGGCGACACTGCGGTCAAAAAAAACACCATTCTATTTAACCTAGGAGATCACTACTACGGCTACGCCCATAGCGTGGTGGGGGAGATAAAACCCCTTAATACCCACACCACAAGGACACCCGTGGCGTCATACTCGCTAGATACGCTCCGGGCGCTCACCAGCATTGTGCGGTCAGTGGACGAATTGTCGCACGCCAAACACAAGATCTCGGCCCAAATCACCGCTGCTTTCCCCAAACTGCTGCGATTCAATGTCACTACAGCACAGCATCACGCGCAACTCGAGGCGCTTCGGTTCTACGTCGTGAGGGCTCATAGCGAGAATGAGCAGCTTCAACAGGAAAAAAAACACCTCGAGACCCTTATCGACGAAAGAAGAAGGTTTATTGCGTCGTCAAGCTCGTTGTTGAACCAATTGGCAGCACAAGTGACCATGACCCATTCTAGCATCAGGCCTATAGACGACCAGGTCACGGGATCGATTTTTCCCTCGACAGCGAACTTGTTAGCATACAATACCAACACCATCAAGGAAATCCTCCCCATCGAGTCTACTGAGGGTACCATCAAATATAGCATCATGGGCTTACAGTTCCCGTCGAGTTTCAACGAGCTTCTTGATATCTGCTACAATAATAATGGTGCCAGTCACGATCCTCCCGAACAAGGAATCACCCACATCAACTCGGCGCTCGCCTACATTGTGCAACTTTTGATGATGCTAGCATACGTCACCGACAAGGAGCTCCGGCACGAGATCTTGGTTCATGAAAGCCAGCCTTACATTGTTGACGTGCTAGAGGGGAACAAGTATCCGTTGTTCTTTGAGCAGGTGGCCAAGGACCTGCACAGCTACGATTTCGAAAAGGGGCTTCGTCTCCTCAACAGCAACGTCATTTTACTCTCGACGGGCGTGCTCGACACGTACAATGCGTTCAGCAAGACCAACCACAACGCGATCAAGAGCCTTCCGGCGGAGTACTTGGACAATCTCCTTTGGAACCTCCAGTACCTTGTGCTCTTTCTCACTGCCGATGGGCACTAGGAGAGAAACACAGGAAGCAAAACACAGGAAACAACACAGGAAACAAGCAGCAGGAACAAGGCAAAAAGCAGAGCACGAGGCAGAAAGGCACACATTGGCCGTATCCTCTGCATTGACCATCGTGGGCTTAACGTGGGCTGCGACCCCTTGATTCCTGCACACAAGGACCAAAATACTGCACACAACCAGCTGCAAAATTAAGCAAAATTAAAACGCAAGGCTGAGCCAGCAAGCCACAAGAAGAGAAGAGAAGAGGAAGAGGAGAGGATAAGGAGGATAAGGGGGATAAGGAGAGGAGAGGGAAGCCCCGGGATATTTTGTAGGTGGAATTGCGTAGAGATTAACGATCAGAGATTCAAGACAGTCAAGACAGGTCACAGGATTCATTCAGATCTTCAAACAAGGATTAGAGTAATTGACGATAGATACACGGACACGTAGATTCAGTACACGAACATTGACGTAGATTCACGATGACGTAGATTCACGAACGATTAGATCAGTACATAGACTACAAAAGCAAAAGACCGGCAACGGCACCGACACCGCCGACGGCAAGACCAGCAACGTTGGGGCCGGGAGCAACACCTGAGCTGGAGGAGCCGGAGGACGAGGAGCCGGAGCCGGACGAAGAACTCGAGCTCTTGGAGCTCTTGGAGCCGGAACTCTTGGCTGCACCTCCAGCAGAGCTGCCGGAGCTGTCGCTGCCACCGCCAGTGGAGGAGGCACCAGAACCGGAGCCTGAGCCCGAGCCCGAAGCAGCGCCGCCAGAGGACTTGGAGTCTGAGGACTTGGCATCGGCAGACTTCGAGGCACCCCCGGCAGATTTGCCCGAGGATTTAGCGGCCGACGAGTCGGCTCTCTTTTCAACAGCAGCAGCAGCACTTGTGATAGCAGTAGCGATAATGACAGATTGGATGAACTTCATGGTGTATGATGGAAACTAAACTCACTGGAGACTTCGGGTCCTTTTATACTCCTGTTCTCGTCCAATTAGGCAATTCGCCCACGAGTCACCTCAGCCTTGTACAGGGGACCTATGGCTTAAAATGCGAGGGCGTGAGGCAGTGGATGTATTGCACTATTGACTATCTATTGCTATTGGTTTCACTGGCTCAGCTTCGGCTCATTCTTTGCTCGTTAGCTCGGCTGTTTGACTCTGCCTTTTGGCTCGTTCCTTTCTGCGCTTTGGCTCTTTAGCTTTTGCTCCGCTGTTCAGCTCTGCCCTTTGGCTCAGCTCTGGCTTAGCTCTTTCACACGTGCTACCCGTTGAACGCTCCCCCAGCAAGACAAAGGTTGCGTCTCGTAAAGTGCACCCTGTATGCCGGCGTCTTTTTGGTGAAATAGGCCGCAATTTGGTCGCTAGTGGCAATGATCTCTTTGCGGTTCTTCTCGCCCGGTTTGGCTCCTTCATCCGCAGGCTCCATGAACGCTTCGGGTTCCGGGCCAGCATCGTTGGTGTTTTTCCTCGCATCCCACACCCTCACGGTGTTGTCAGCACCACCGCTCACCAAAACGTCTCCCTCTCTCGAGAAACTTAGCGAGTAAATCGACGACCTACCGTGGCCTCGCATCGATTTCAATCTTCGGCCCGAGCCAATGTCCCAAATATTCACCACACTATCTTCGCCCGCACTCGCTAACCACCGCCCATCAGGCGATACCGCAAGACAATTGACAGCTCCAGTGTGGCCAATAAATATCCGCACCGACGACCCTGAATGCACGTCCCACATCCTACACGTCTTGTCCGAGGACCCCGTGAACACGTAGTTGGAATTTGGGTGGAACTCAACGCAATCAACATCGTTGATGTGCCCCGCAAACATCCGGAGCGGATAAATATGGTCGGTGGCCCAGAGTCTTGCCGTCTGATCGTGAGAAGCCGTGGCAAAATAGTGGCCCAATGGGGAAAACTTGACGTCCCAAACCGGCGAGTTGTGGCCCTTATACGACACGAGCGCCGTGTACGAGTCGAGCGACCAAAGTCTCACCGTCTTATCTTCAGATCCAGAAAGTAAGTATCGATTATCGGGGGAAAACGAAAGACTGTACACCGGTCCACTGTGACCAATCAACTTTCTGGAATTGTCATTATTGTAGCGATCCTTTTTGAACGCTGACCTCAATGGCTTACCATCAAGGCTCCAGAGCTTGACAAAGCTGTCTTCAAACCCCCCCGCTACCATGGTGGAGTCATCGTTGAAGTTTAAACATGTCATGTTCTTGTTGATGTTATGGAAGGTGTACATGCACACCGAGGGCGCCGAAGCTTGTAGCGCGCCTAATTTAATTTTCGACCGCGAATCTTCCACCGCGAGGATCTGTCGTTTAATGTCTAGCGAGTCCTTCATCGGTAACGGTAGCGACTCGCGCGCGGGAGCGTCGTCATCAGGGGCGGTCATTTTTTGGAATTCGTCCGCTAATGTCACGCCATCCACAGGATCTGTTTTCTCATCCTTCACCTTTAACTCTGCCTCCACTTCCCTCTGTACATCAGGCTCTAGTGGCATCTTACCCAACTTCACTGCTTGCTCATTAAACTTGTCAATCTCATTGGCCTCGGTGATATAACCTTCCAACCCTTCCTCAGGGTCGGCCTCACCAGCCTTCGACGCCTTATCGGGCCTCGTCGACGCAATCACGGGGTTGAGATATTGATTGATGATACGAATCAACACGGCGCCCCCCACCGCTTCATTCTCATGTAGAAAATAGAGAAGCAAGTTGACGGTGGTCTTGGACACTATCAAGCGGTAACGACCAGTTCTGAACGCCTGCGCCAACTCGTTCTCCTTCAAATGCTCGGGTAATGACACTCCAGAGAGCTTGGTGATCTCTAATCCGTGGAGCATCACATGGTCGTCCTTGAACTTGTGGAAGAACTCGCGGGCTTGGTCAATACAATTCATCGATACCAAGTCCAAGTAGCATTCCACAAAGATCGGGTACAAGATTCTTGTGAGCTCTGGTTTATACAATTCCAATGATGTCTCGACCCAATTACGCAAGATGGAGTAGGCTCGGTAGTAGAGATCGGGGTCATTTTCTATCTTTCGTCTTTCATCTTTCAACCCATCTCTCGCTGGCCGCCCCCTGAACTCTGCGGGGCTGGCGACATCTGTTGTCGCTGGATTGGGAACGGGGGTGGCCGGTGTTGGTGTATTTGAGCTCTCTGAACGAAGCATCGCTTCACTGCGATGATACCCCTTCTTATTGAGGTACTCGAGCACGATCCTATTCAAGTCCTGCTGAGAGTACTGAGGCTGCTGGCTCCTCGGCGGCGGACGCCTTGCCTTCTCCAGCTTATCGTTCGATTGATCGGACATGCTAGCGCGTTAAAATTTTTGTTGATTTTTATTTTCTTGAGGTTTAATTTGGTGATTGTGATTAGATTAGATTTACAAGATTTGAGAAAAGGAAGGAAGAGGAAAAGGAAGAAGAAGAGGAAAAGGAAGGAAGAAGAGGGAAGAGAAGAGGAAAAGGAAGAGATAAGGAAAGGATAAGGAAAGGATAAGGATAAGGATAAGGATAAGGATAAGAATAGAATAGAATAAGAATAGAATAAGAATAGAATAAGAATAGAATAAGAACAGAATAAGAATAGAATAAGAATAGAATAAGGATTGAGGAAGAATAAGGAATAAGGAATAAGGTTTAATGACTAAGATTTAATGATTAAGATTTAATGACTAAGATTTAATGATTAAGATTTAATGATTAAGATTTAAACTTTAAGATCCAATGATTAAGGTTTAAGGATTGAGGATTAAGATTTAAACTTCAAGATTAAATGATTAAGATTTAATGATTAAGATTTAATGATTAAGATTTAAACTTAAGATTAAATGATTAAAATTTAATGATTAATGATCAAGATTTAAGGATCAAGATCTAAGGATTGAGGATTTTAATATGTGAGGTCTATTATTATTTTTACAGAAGGATTAATGGCTATCATGACATTATTATGACTTACTATGGCTATTATGATACTATGACTATTGAACGTGAACGTGATTATGAACTTATGGTTTAACTATGCTTTCCTTCTTCCTCCTTCTTGGCTTTCCTTCTTTCTTTATCCTCTTCCTCTTTGTACGCTTTTCCTTCCTTCTTCATTCTTCATTCTTCATTCTTCATTTTCCATTTTTCATTCTTCATTCTTCATTCTTTATTTTTCATTCTTCATCTCTTATTCTCTTCATCTCTTATTCTCTTCATCTCTTCATCTCTTCTTCTCTTCTTCTCTTCTTGTCTTCTTCTCTTCTTGTCTTCTTCTCTTCTTGTCTTCATCTCTTCATCTCTTCTATTCTCTTTGTATGCTTTTCCTTCTTCTATTCTCTTTGTATGCTTTTCCTCTTCTATTCTCTTTGTATGCTTTTCCTCTTCTATTCTCTTTGTGTGCTTTTCCTCTTCTTCCTCCTCTTCTCTTCTCCCTCTTCTCTTCTACGCTTTCCCCACGCTTCGTATCACTGGCTTCGCAATGTCCCACGGACCCTGGATCTCGTTCTTGTACTTCTGGAGCGAGAGAAAGTACACCGGCACCGCAAACACTAGCACGGCCTGGAAAACCACCCACACAAGAAGCAGACGCCACCCCCGCACAGCAACAACAAGCCAGCACACCACGAGCATCAACATCACCCCTAACGTGCTGTGCACGCGCGAGTGCTTGCGGAGGAAAAACGTGAACGTAGGCATGAGGATATTGGCCTGGATAGCAAAGAGAATGAACGAAAACACCTGCACCGTCGACCCAAGGCGTGACGCCAACACAATGGCGTTCGAGAGCGAGATGTTCGCCGACAAGATCGGCCGGTACGTCTTGGACGCATCAAATGCATAGTCGTGGAAGATGGTGTTGAGGACAGTGAGCATGAATGAGAGCGCCCAGATAGAGTCGCTCGACGATGACCTCGTCAACGACCTTAGTACGGGCGAAGATACAAGAAGAATCACAATGATCCTGAGAAACGGTTTTATGCCGCTGTCGCCATCTCGCGTATGATAAGGGTTGTGCTCGAGCCATTCAGCCTCCTTGGAACCTTGCTCCAGCAGCGTCTTCCGCATCCACAGGTATCCCACTATAGAAAGTATGCTGCTGATGGCCGTGGGCACTAACGGGTTCCATCTCTGCGTGTAAATGCCACTAAACACCAAAATCACCAACACCAAGTTGGAAATATGAAACACAATCAAGGCAAAGTCGCTCACTAGCTTCCAGTACGAGTATTTTGTCACGGTGGTGTTTCTCTTTAATTGCGCCAAAAAAGAAGCATCGACGTAGTTGTCTGGGAACGGCTGCTTCAAGTAGAGAAGCTTCTTCCACGGAGCCGGCCCAGGAGCCGTAGCTGGAGCCGACGAAGCTGACGAAGCTGGAGCTGACGAAGCTGGCGCTGAAGAAGCTGGCGCTGAAGAAGCTGGCGCTGAAGAAGCTGATGCAGCTGGCGGCGAACTCAGAGTCATTCTCGTAGCGTCCCAGGCTTGTAGTATCGTCTTGTATCAGGATCGTCTTTGGCTGTAAGAACTTTTGATATCCGAGCCGCCTGTATACAGGAACGAGCTCCAGAACTTTTCCCTACTAATGTACAGGAATAACACCCCATACACAGGCTTTTATTTTGTAATATCATCCCATATCCTTCATCATATCTTACCTTCATCCATCATATCCTTCATCTATCATGGCCAATTCAAATGAACTTATGGTGCCCAGACAATCGTACACGCTGACGCCATCGCACACGAGAAGATCGTCCATGGCGCCGCTGAGTGGGTCGAGGATCTCGGGGTCCACGTCAAACATCTCCGAGTCTAGAATGTCCACCGATGACTTGAAGAAAAATATCGCAGACGAAATCCCCACGGTGGAGCCCAGTGTCACGCACCAAGATAAATTGTGGTCGCAGATCGACGTGTTGGACGACGTGAGGGCATCGGCCTCAAAGGTAAGAGATAACGGCTCATTCTTTGACGAGAACTTTGAGTACCAATTGAGACTCTTGAAGCTCCTGCAAGAAAAGCTCTTGGAGTCTTTGGGCAGCGAAAAGTTTGGCAACGAAGACTTAAACGATAACAGATGGTGGACAAAACACAGCTCGGCAACCACCCCAAAGGAAGAGGAGCCGGACGTATCCTTGGGCGCCAACGTCAGCAGATTCTTTGACAAGAGCAGCGCAGAGAACCAAGAGACGCAACAAAAGTTTGAAAACATGAAGAAATACGTGTCGGAAGTGAGAGGCCACCTCGACTCCGTGGGGAAGTGCATGCGAAGGTTTGAGGAGGACAGAATGAACCTGTGGTAGAGGGGACATAATCAGCAGAAATACAGAAAATACAGAAATCAGCAGAAATACGGAAACCAGCAGAAATCACACAGAAACCACAACAAAAACACAAATCATATCTAGCATACTAGCAATAAAGCAATGAAATTTCATATTATATATATATATATACTTCACGTGAATATCACGTGCATGAGGTCACCTTGATCCCATAAATATATGCAGGGTCCTTCACTAACGACTTACTAACTACTCTTGGCCGCTTAGCAACATGATTGGGCATAGCAAGGCTCTTGGCGAAGTATCTTTTTTATATATACTTTTTTTTTGTCCAAAAAATATTTTGCGGAATTTTCAGAATCGTATGAAGTCCGAGTGGAACGACGATAAAACTCACTCAATCCGTAATATAAAAGCTGGAAATCTCCTGATTTTATTCGATAATTACACTCAAATTACTAGCAAACAATGGTTCACTTAGGCCCGAAGCATCCGCAACATAGAAAGGGAACATTTCTTGCCATCCCAAGTGATCTTAAAGAAGCCTTGGATGATCTTGAAAAGCAATTGTTCGTTACTCCTCAACAATTAAAAGAGATCACCGAACATTTTATCTCTGAATTAGATAAGGGATTGTCTAAGGAAGGGGGTAACATCCCCATGATTCCTACTTGGGTCATGGACTATCCTACCGGTAAAGAAAAGGGCGACTACTTGGCCATCGACTTGGGTGGAACCAATTTAAGAGTGGTGTTGGTGAAATTGACTGGTGACAGAAAGTTTGACACTACTCAATCGAAATTCGCCTTGCCAAAGGGCATGAGAACCGCCAACAAGAATGACTTGTGGGATTTCATTGCTAAATGTTTGAAAGAATTTGTTGATGAATTATACCCATCGGGTTGCGTTTCTCCGTTACCATTGGGTTTCACCTTTTCGTACCCTGCTTCTCAATCCGCCATCAACTCTGGTGTGTTGCAAAGATGGACTAAAGGCTGGGATATCCACGGTATCGAAGGCCATGACGTGGTTCCAATGTTGCAAGAAGCTCTTGTTAAGGTGAATGTTCCCATCAAGGTCGTGGCCTTGATCAATGATACCACCGGTACTCTTGTTGCCTCAATGTACACCGATTCAGCTGCAAAAATGGGATTGATCTTTGGTACAGGGTGTAACGGTGCTTATTACGAGGTGGTTAAGGATGTTGCCAAGTTAAAAGGTATCACCCCTAAGGATATCCCTCAAGATTCCCCCATTGCCATCAATTGCGAGTACGGTGCCTTTGACAATGAACACCAGGTCTTGCCCAGAACCAAGTACGATATCCAAATCGATAAGGACTCTCCCAGACCTAACCAACAATCATTTGAAAAAATGATCTCTGGTTACTATTTGGGTGAAGTGTTGAGATTGATCATCTTGGACTTGGTCGAAAGAGGATTGTTCTTTAAAGGCCAGGACGTGTCGAAATTGAAAGAACCTTTCCTTTTGGACGCCTCTGTGCCTTCTCAAATCGAACAAGATCCTTTTGAAAACTTGTCCGATACCGAAGAGAACTTTAGAGAGAAGTTTGGCATAGAAACCACCGAAGGTGAAAGACAAGTGATTGTTCGTCTTGCGCAATTGATTGGGGAGAGATCCGCCAGATTGTCCATCTGTGGTATCGCTGCTGTGTGTAAAAAGAGAGGTTACACCACGGGCCACATGGCTGCTGATGGGTCAGTGTATAACAAGTACCCTTACTTTAAGGAGAGAGCTGCTCAAGGTTTGAGAGATGTTCTCGACTGGACCACCGAGGAGGACCCCATCGTCATTGTTCCTGCTGAGGATGGTTCTGGTGCCGGTGCAGCCATTATTGCTGCCTTGACCCAGGAGAGATTAAAGAAGGGTTTGTCAGTTGGGACCACGGAGTAGATAGACTGTGTGCTGCACACGTGAGCTAGCACGTGAGTATATATAAGAGGAAATATATAGGACTTTAGTTAATACACGACGTAACTGAAACGCACATTATTTTTTTTTCTTCTTTCTAACGTTATTCTCATTATTTTTATTATTGCTCACGTGTGTTCTCACGTGCGGTATTGTACAAAGTTTCGATTTATCCTTTATTCTAAACACTATGGAAGCAAACAGTATTACAGGGAAGGTAGTGTTAGAGGACGTGAGTGGCGACGACACCACGGAGGACTTGTTGAACCAAGGGGACACCTACGAGAGGATCGAGCGCGACACGCTCTTTTCGTCGACGGGGGATGATTTTGCTGATGCCAACTCGATAGAGGTGATCAGCGGCCAGGTGTCTTCAGAGGAGTTTGTACGGGATATGGAGATCTCTGATCAGATAGAGAATCAATTGCCACACCAGGAGTTGGTACGGCCGCTGTTTTACGGGGGTTTATGGAATATTTTAAAGAGAGGATCGATCAACTTGATTCTCCCATTTATCAATGGAATTATGCTTGGATTTGGCGAAATACTTGCACATGAGATAGGATTTAAATACAATTGGGTTGGGGCCCGAGTCCAGCCTCCTAGGAGGATTGAACGGAAAAATAGGCCCACGACTTCTCGATTCTTGTAATTTATGATTGAGCTTTATCGGTGAATAGCACGTAGTCTCTGTTTTTACCCACGGGGTATCTTTTCTTTTGCCCGCAATGGCAGCATTCGTGGATCAAGATATCGTTACGGTCGTGCTGGGACTTTGATGGATTTTCAAGGTATATCTTGACTGCGATTCCAGGGATGAGCATCGTATGGCACCGTTTGCAGTAGGCTCGCTTTAGCGGCGGCGAGAGCTTTGATAACGTCTTTTTGGACACCAAGTCCAAGTTTCTGGTCCAGGCTCGGGAGAGCGTAGCTTGCGATGAGACAGACGCAAGGGTCGATGCCTGGAACAAGAACGACACCCTCGCGTACTGGTCCTTGCCGACAATGTGCGGTTTCCCTTTCTTCATGAAAAGCTAGGCGGAGAACCGTAATAGAGCGTGCAAGACTGTAACAGCGGACGTTAAAGCGTATCTAATGGAAGCTTATTATATGATGTTAGTTAACAGCTGGAGCATCCTTTATATAGACATGTCGCGCCGGTGTCGCGTCGATGTCGCGCCCATATCATTTTTCAGATAACTCAGTGGCGACAACGTAACAGAATTGTATCAACAGCAGAATGAGTGGCTACGATAGTGCTTTATCAATTTTCTCGTAAGTTGCAGAAGTGCATTCGGTTACATGCCGAGTGAACGATTGAACGCTGACTGGCCCATTGGGTCGTAGCTCCCGAACCATACTAACCTATCACAGACCAGATGGACATGTTTTCCGTAAGTAACATAAACCAGTTTATTAGGCTCTACTAACATCATTAGAGGTGGAATACGCATCAGAGGCCGTCAAGAGAGGGACGTGTGCCACCGGAGTCAAGGGGAAGGAATCGGTGGTTATAGGATGTGAAAAGAGAACGACATTAAAATTACAAGACCCCAGAATCACCCCATCCAAAATGTGTAAGATCGACAACCACGCGTTGTTGGCATTTGCAGGACTTAACGCAGATGCCAGAATATTGGTTGATAAGGCCAGAGTGGAGGCCCAATCGCATAGATTAACCTTGGAAGATGCGGCCTCGATCGAATATTTGACTAAGTACGTTGCGGGTGTCCAGCAAAGATACACTCAATCAGGAGGTGTTAGACCCTTTGGGATCGCCACCATCATCGCCGGATTCGATAATAATGATAAGACTCCTAAATTATATCAAACTGAACCTTCGGGAGTGTATAATGCGTGGAAGGCGCATGCCATTGGAAGATCAAGTGGTACGGTAAGAGAATTCTTGGAAAAGCATTATAAGGAAGATATGACCGATGAAGATACAATCAAATTGACAATTAAATCCTTGTTGGAGGTTGTGCAAACTGGAGCAAAGAATATAGAGGTGTCGGTGTTGAAGCCGGGTGATCGTATCGAGAAATTGTCTGTGGACGATATTAAGAAGTATGTAGATGCTATAGAGGAGGAGAAGGCTGCCGAGGCAGAAAAGAAGAAGCCAGCAAGCCAGCGAGCATAACAGCGATAAAGAGTGAGCGAGAATAGTGTGCTGAGCTTAGTGAGCTAGCGCAACTGTGACATGGACCATTTCCATCAGTGACAGATATTCCAAGTCCTCGCCAGCTCTGCTTACGACCGTTAGCAACTAGTCAATAGCGTAGAGTATATAATTAATGGAAATTATTGATTATGTGGATGATTACGAAAGGGATTACATAAGAAATCAAAATATCTCTCTTTTGTTCACGTCTTCTTCCTCTTTTTCGCCGGCTTCTTGTCCTTCTTCTCGTTGTCCTTTCTCTTTTCCGTCTTAACCACGGAGAAAAACCCGTCCAAACGGCCCTGGACTCCTCCCTTGAGTCCCTTCTTCAACTTGGCGGCGCCGCTTCTTATTCTGTCTTCACTGAACCCCTTCTGCTTCACCATATACTCCACAAGCCCCTCGACGTCGGGGTCCTTCCATTTAAGCGCCACGGCGTCGTCCTCAAGCACCTCGGGGTGCATAAAGAGCTGTCTGGCCTCATCAAAGGGCCAGTTCTCGGGCACGGTGTATTTGGTCTTGGACGGGTTTTCTTCAATGAATTTGACGATATTATCCAACGATCCATGTTCCTTGATCAATTTGAGCGCAGTCACGGGTCCCACGCCCTTTATGGTCTCACAATAGTCTGATCCTAGCAAAATACATAAGTCGATAAACGTCTTTTTATCCATGCCCAAGCCCTCCAACACCTTGGCGTAGTCGATCTGGTCGATGGGCATCTTACGTGCCTCGGAGAACGTCAAGTGTCTCAATACATGCGGAGGCTCGTAGCATAAAGTGTCCATATCTTCGGAGGCAGCAGCAAACACTTTACCCTGGCGAGCCAATTCTGCACATTGCGCCTCTGCCTCACAGGGAGCATCGACGTAGGGGATTCCCATGAGCTCCAACAACTGTTTGGCCTCGTCATTTTGCTCCCTAGTGACCCTCACGGTTCTTTTTTCATACCGCAAGATCTCCTCCACCGTGCCGGTATCCTTGATGTTTTCTCTCTGTTTGATAGCTTCTTCCTTCCGCAACAATCTCTTTTCCAATTCACCGCCCTTTAGCACGGGGGGCTTTCCGTCAAAGACGTATACGGGCTTAATATTGTTCTCGACTAGTCTGATGGTTCGGTAGAAGAGTCCCAGGAGATGCGACGTCGTCTCGCCCTCCAGCGACGTCAACTGCTGGCCGTCGCCCTGTCTCACGGCAATGAGAAACTGATAGAGACACATCGAGGCGTCGATGGCCACTTTGCGTCCAAAGAGGTTTTTGAGCTGGAACTCGTGGAACGCATCGGGAGCGTGCTCCTTGATTAGCTGGTTTAGTCCTGACGTTAGTAGTGACGTGGTGGAATGGCGCCATTGCGACGCCGGTAGCCAATCAAGCCAGACCAGCTGGCGTGCTAGCGTGTTGGCTATGTCTACTTACCCTTGACACCCATGATGATGATATATTACGCGTGAAATTTGTATATACAATATAGATGAGCTGGAGCGCGACGTGCGCGGGCACGGCGGTGCGAGCACCGCAACGGCGCGGCAGCAGCGAGACAGCAGGGAGGCAGCAGGGGGGACGATAGTGAGGTGACAGGGAGATGACCCCGCTAAAGCGCGACAACGACACCGCTGTTTGCATTGCATTCGCACCGCGACTGCACCATGGCTTTCGCCGGTTCGACTTAGGGACATTTTAGGGACACTTTTGCGAGGACGGCGCAACTCTTCTCTACGCGCGTTCGCTACGTGCCTTCGCTACGTGCCTCGCTACATCGAGGCCACCTTAAACGTCCAGTTCCCGGTGGGGGCATCATAAGATACAAAGTCCATATCGGGCAACTCCTTCAACTTGTTGATATGACGCTTCACCACCTCGCTCTTGGGGTCCAAGATCGGTAGCTTGTCGGCAGCATTGATGGGATAGCATCCTTCCAACGTGATTTGTGCCGGTAAATTCAATCCATCGCCCTCTAATGGCCTGTTGTCGTCGGGGTACACTATACACGATTTCGACCCGAAAATCACCAAATTCCCTGCTATATCATCGATATTAACACTGCCAAGATCCACCGGCTTGAGGAACTCAATCACCCCGTAATGCTTGCGGCCCACTTTAAAGTGCTTCACCGCGTGCAACTCCGACACCTTCATCTTCTTCACCTCGCTGTACGATGGCGATAGCCAGTACCCGTCGTCATCAACCTCACCAGCCTCTGTAGTGGTGTCTTTGGCCTTTACGTCGCCGTTAGGCTCTTCTGTCTCGCTCTTGTACTCGATTCTCGGCGTAGATGACGCTACCTCGTCAGGCTTGCCCTCGGCAGTGAAAGATACTCTCTTGGGCGTATCGGAGTCAGACTCCTTCGAAGACAATAACGAAGAGCTTGCCTCGTGCGGTTTGTCCAAAAACAACTTCTTAAAGTTCTCGCGGGGGCTAAAGATATCCGAGTTGATTATGGCATCATCGGTGGCACTGGAAAAGATGTTGTTGCCTCGAGATGTCGACACAATGACATCTTTGATTTGCACGTCGCTCTTTTTCGGGAACGCCGAAGGTCTAAACAATGGCGATACCTTGTGTGCTGTGCTTAAAGTTACAGGCTTCTTGGTGGCTCCAGAGGGCTTTACTGGCACCGCAAGAGGTACACTAGGCTCCTGCTTCTGCGTGCCAGTGATGCTCTGGAACAAGGGGTTGGCACCGTAGGGGTCTTGCGACGCAATGTTGTTCAATTGTTGCTGGCCTCCCTGGAACTGCTGGGGCCTGTCGTTGGCAGACAGGAACAATCCTCCACCGCTGGAGTTGTTGTTCAGTGACCCAAACCCAAGTCCTGATGAGGGGCCCGTGGTAGCAGGCTTATTGCCAAAGAGACCTCCGGTGGCAGACTGCCCTCCAAGACCAGTATTGGTGCCAAGACTGTTGGTATTGGCATTATTGTTGGTGTTGGTATTAGTGGAGCTCCCGAAAAGTCCTCCTCCAGTGTTGGTGGAACTTCCTCCACCAAATAACCCCCCACCAGTATTACCAGTGGTGGAGGCATTATTATTATTATTATTATTAAGAGTATTATTACCTCCACCAGTTTGGGTAGTCCCCGTGGCAGGCTTATTACCGAAAAGTCCTCCACCACTAGTGGCATTATTCTGGCTAGCTCCAAACCCACCACCTGTGTTCAGCGAGCCAAACAACCCACCTCCAGCAGGCTTTGAGCCAAATAATCCCCCTCCAGTGTTGGTGTTGGCATTGTTTTGGGTGTTGCCAAATAATCCACCCAGCGCAGGAGCATTGTTCTGGGTACCGAAGCCTCCAGCAGACCCTGGTGGCTTGCTACCAAAGAGACCACCGCCAGCATTGTTATTAGCATTGTTAGTGTTGTTTGATCCAAATAGTCCACCACCAGTGGATGGGGCATTATTCTGAGCACCAAAACCACTAGACCCCAGACCAAAGAGACCTCCTCCAGCAGCCTTATTACCACCTGAGGCATTATTATTATTAGTATTGTTTTGGCTCCCGAAAAGTCCTCCGCCGGTGTTGGCACCAAAGCCAGAGGTGTTGTTGGAGGATCCAAAGGCCCCACCAGTGGTGGAACCAAATGGAGCCGGCTTGTTTTGTGCACCAAACGGCGAGTTATTGGTGTTGGAAGCTCCAAAGGGTGAGTTATTGGTGTTGGAGGCACCAAATGCTGATCCAGTATTACCACCAAAGGCAGAGGTATTATTGGTACTTCCAAAGGCGTTATTAGTATTGGAACCGAAAAGCCCTCCACCAGTAGTATTATTATTAGTATTGGTATTGGTATTATTGGTGGAACCAAACCCTCCAGAACTGGATCCAAATGGACTTGGTTTATTAGCACCCCCACCAAAAGCTGAAGACCCCCCACCGAAAAGTCCACCACCAGTATTGTTCAGCGCAGAACCGAAAACAGAGCCAGTGTTGTTATTGGTGCTGCCAAAGGGTGAGTTGTTCTGGGCACCAAAGGCGTTGGTGGTATTATTGTTATTGTTGGCACCGAAAGCTGAGCCAGTGTTTGTACCAAAGGGCGAGTTGTTGGAGGCACCAAAAGCAGAAGTGGTGTTGGTATTGGTGTTGTTATTGAGTCCTCCAAATGCCGAGGTGGTGTTGTTGGTGCCAAATGGAGATGAGGTATTGGTGGCAGAGTTATTGCCAAAGCCAAAGCCTCCTGAGGTGGGTGCGGTTGATGTACCGAAACCTCCAGCACCAGCTGATCCTGGAGCATTATTTCCGAATCTCCTTCCCTGTTCATAGTCTTTAAGTCTCAATTCTTCAAAGGAGAAGTTTTTATATTCTGGCATTGACGACACGTTTTCGAATACATTGGTGCCATTGGCATCCTTTTCGGTGTAAGGAGTGAACGGTTTGGTGGCGGTCCCATTATTGATGGATCCATCATTGGTGGAGGACATTGCACCAAAGGCATTGGTGGAGGATGAAGCACCAAAGGGGGAAGTGGTATTACTGGTGGGGGTTCCAAATCCACCTGATCCACCAAAGGGGCCTTTATTGGCGGTGCTACCAAACAATCCGCCGCCGGTACCTGTAGAGGTGCCCGTGGTGGCAGGGGCGCCAAAAGCGCTGGTGGTACTGCCGAATGGTGAGGCATTGGTGGTGTTGGTGTTGGCGGTGCCAAATGGAGAATTGTTGGTGGTGGTAGAGGTGCCTGTGGTTGCGCCTGGTCTATTACCAAAGAGACCGCTAGTGTTTGACGACCCGAACGCAGGTGCTGAGTTGTTGTTTGAACCAAAGGCACTACCGAAGGAACTGGTATTGTTGTTGGTATTACTATTGTTGGAGCCAAAGATGCCTCCAGTATTTGACCCTCCAAAGAGAGACCCACCTGTGTTGTTGCTGGGGGCGCCGAAGGCGGATCCGCCTGTGTTGCTGGACCCAAAGCCTCCAAATCCCGAATTGCTTCCAAAGTTCATGGTTGAGGAAACGTTGAAGAAGTGTTGTTGATGAATTAATGAGGAAAAATTGACTTGATGGTGGGGGTTACATACAGGAAAATTGATTTATTTTGGTGTATAGGATGTAGAAAGTGAGACAAGTGAAGAGCGACAGAATGTGACAGAAGTTAGCCATATGTTGTGACAAAAGCGACAAGAGCTGTGACAGGTGGCGACACAAGTTGTGACAAAAGTTGTGACAAAAGTTGTGACAAAAGTTGTGACAAAAGTTGTGACAAAAGTTGTGACAAAAGTTGTGACAAAAGTTGTGACAAAAGTTGTGACAAAAGTTGTAACATGTTGCGACACAAGTTTTGCCATGAGTTTCGACACAAGTTCTGTCAAAAGTACGACACACTTGCGACAGATTTTCGACAGACTTGCAACAGACTTACGACACACTTGCGACAGATATCCAAAGATGTTCAAAGATGTGCTATTCCAAATCGCCACTATACCAAGGTCGACTGAACCTTTCTCTTCTTCACCACCTTCTCCTTCACCACCTTCTCCTTCTTCACCGCAAACTTCTTAGCGTGGACGTCCCTATCCAGCGCCCCGAGCTTCGAGAGCTCGCTGTCCTTAGCGACAAACTCGCTATCGTCGCGCGCTCTGCCCTCGAGCCACTCGAGAAGTTTGACCTCCTCGCCGTAGATTAGGTCGTCGTTCCCCACGGGAGTCTCTAGAATAATGGGGATGTCCCTAAGCCTGTCGTTGTTAGCGATGAGCCGGAACGGCTCGAGCCCCAAGAACCCCCAGCCCAACCGCTGGTGGAGGTCCCTGTTGGCGCCCAACGGCGCCTTCGAGTCGTTAAGATGGATGGCGCTAAGGAAGTCCCAGCCTATGGTGGTCTCAAACTGTCGCCAGAAGTCACTAAACGTGGCGTCGCTAGTGATGTCGTAGCCGGCGGCGTACGAGTGGCAGGTATCGACACACACCCCTACGCGGGACTTGTCGCTAACCATGTCGATGACGTCCCTAATGTCCTGGAGGTTCGACCCTATAAGATTACCGTGGCCCGCCATGTTTTCGATCACTATCTTGACGAACGACGTCTCGCTAATGGCGCGGTTAATGTTCTTCGCTAGCCTAGCGAGCGCCTCGCTATGGTCGCCGTCCAAGCTCGACCCGGGGTGGAAGTTATAGAGACCAATGTCGAGCTTCTCACACCGTTTCAAATCATCCACAAATGAGTCGTAGGCCTTCTTCTCCTTATCGGCATCAGGATTGGCGAGGTTTATAAAGTAGGACCCGTGGGGGAGGATGTCGGTGCGTGGGTTGTAGCGGTACTCCTTACAGAGGCTGGCAAACTTAGCGGCCTCTTCGTCGCTGATGGGCGGTGACACCCATTTCCTCGGCGACTTAAGGAAGAGGGCAAAGCTGTTGGCGCCGATGTCCATGGCGTTGGTGACGGCGTTGGAGATCCCTCCCGCCATGGCGACGTGGGCCCCGAACTTGTACTTGGAGGTGGTGTCTCTAGCGTAGTGGAACACTGGCGGTGCCTTGGCCTTGGGGCCTTTGGCGGAGGCTCCGTTGGCACCCTTGGCGGCGTCCTTGGCGGCGTCCTTCGCTATTTTACTGACAGGTTAGCGGCGAGTCAATGGATTGAGTGTTTTACTTACGGTTTGGGAGGCATGGTGATGATGAAATGTTGAACAGCGAATGCGAACTTGGCGTGCCGCGATGTTAGCGAAGTTAGCGACAGTAGCGATAGCGACAGTACAGCCTTGAGTGTAGTGAGCGCCCGCTGGAATAGCGAAAGGACGACGCAACAACAGCGAGAACTCGCGGTAACAGCGACCTTTTCGCGCTAACAGCGACCATTTCGCGAAACGGCTAAATAACGTTCGCAAGACACCGCAAGCCACTCAAGCCTCCGCCAGAGCCATTCTCCACCGGTAAATTTTCTCTCTGAAACGACCAACCTGCCCACTATTTCGTCCCAGCTACACCTGCGGCGATTCTCGCCAGAATCTCGCCTCGTCGTCTACATTTCCATACTAAATCACATATAATACAATCTACAGCAGAGTCGGGCCAGACGCGACCTCATCTGACACTCACATATAATCTCTGACAGACACAAAACATATCGATGCAGACATTCATGTTTATGCAATCATGTTTATGCAATCATGTTCATGCAGAAAATGCAAATAAGCTCAGCATCTCTATGGAAATAAATCACTAAACAATGCTCCTCCGTCGGTGTATGCCACCACCGTCGCCCGATCAGAAAACTTGTCCCTCTTCTTGCTGCCTCCCGGTATGGGCTCTACCTCTCTATATGTATCCAACTCATACTTTATACGCACCGTAGGATCACAATACGCCAACGCTGCAATCAACGTATAATAAGCATCATTGGCCGCATTATGAAGGTACCCATGAGGAATGGCCACTAATCGAAGTAACCCACGAAGTGACCCTCCAGAAGTTTGCGTCACCTTATGTACCTTGGCCGTATCCACTGTATCAACAGTGTCAGGAATATTCACTCCCATGCTCCGAAGCCAATCAAGATCTCCCTTGATGTTGTGCCCAATCAACACCCCTCTTGTTTCCACCAAATACTTGGCGATAAGATCCTGAACAAACTTGGTACACTCGTGTAACGGCATTCGATAAGACACTCCGCTTAGTGCGTTGGCCTTGTTGTCGGGGACAAATCTTCCGTTGTTCATTCGAATATGCTCGTCCACCATTAAATGAATCAACTTGATGTTGGGAAAGATCGAACTCACCAGATCCTCCGGGCGATAGATCGCAATACCTATCTCGGTGATCTTTTTATTACTTCTCTCCCATGCCTCGATGTCAATAGACACCATGGGCCGATCTCTTACATACACCTTATCCATGGCCCCCTGTAACACTTTAATGCTATCTTTATATCTATCGGCGGGGAACTCGAAATGGCTGCTCAGAAAATACTCCACTAACGTCTCTCTGTGGAGCTGAGTCATCGTCGCTAGGTGTTTTGCCTGAGATTCGTTAAAGCTTTGCAGCATCGACAACGGAGCGGCCAGTTCCAACGGTGCTGGCAGTTGCAGACTCCGTTGCAGACTATGCTGCAGCGCTTGCTGCAGGCTTTCCGTTGACAGCAGCAGCAATACCGTCTGTGGTACTTGCGGCATCGGCATCTGCTTTATCGATGGGCTTTGCTTCAGTGACAGCTTTACCCTTTGCTTCATTCTCGTAACCTTCTTATCATTATGCTCGCCCATCTCACTATAATGTCTTGTTATCGTGCCTCTAGTGCCACCCCATACGAGTTTCCCTACCGTTATGCCTAGCTGGGGTCTCCTTAACATGAACAATGGTGGTGAAGATCACAAAACCACACTGAAAATTTATCGCGACCCATTTTTTGGGTGTAAATCACCATAATCCTCATGTCAGCTTTGGCTCCAGATCCTGTGGACCGTGGCCTTTTGTATGGAGATGTCGAGAAGCTCAAGTCATCACCCAATGTCAGCACGTTGATGGCAGTGTTGGCCCAGTTCGACTCGTCGTTGGCGAGCGATCCAGTGTACTTTGCCTTGATCCAGACATTAATCCACCACACTCTCGCTGAGTCGTACCAATTGCTTCCCTTAGAGGCCCAGAGGGCAGTACAGGAAAAATTCAAGACCCTAGCAGGGATCGGAGGCTTGGTGGCGGTGTTGCAGCTCCTTGCAGACCTGCCATCAGAGAGTGCTAGTGCAAGGGCTTCCTTGGTGGTGCAACTAGTGGACCAAGTTTTTACGGCATCTTTAGTGGCCCATTTGCTCACTATACATAAGACAGACATAGAAAGAAAGGAAATCGATAAATTGGTGTTTAGGGGTAAAGTGTTCAGTGTATTGTCGCAAGTGAAGCTTGCCCTAGGGGTCGATACTGGTAACGATATATTTCGGTCCTCTGACCATTACGCTGCATATTTGGCGGCCAGCATCGTGTCGCTAGATAGCAACACCACCCAGTTTCTTCATTCTACGGTATCGTTTGATCTGGCCGGGTTTGTCCACTATATGAACCATGTATTCAATCGGGAGAAATGGCCTAGCTTCACCACCAGTTTTGGTTCCATGAAACGCTACGAAAGAAAAAAGTACGCTAAATTGCTATTGAAGTTTTTTGGCGGTCGCTACAATACCGATACCACGCTGGTTCTTGCATTGAGTGTCATCGTAGATATGGTGAAGGATGCGATGGATTTGTCGCTTCTCGTCGAAATAGCGACGGCACACAACGTGGGCGTCACTAAGCTCGCGGCGGTCGTGGTGTCGCGCCTCGGTAACACGCAGTACGCGTCGCTATTGAGCTCGCTAATCGTGTCATGGGCCGACGATCGCAACATTAAAACCGACCCCATCTCGCTACAAGAGTACAAAACTCATCTTCTTATTTGCATGTTAGTGGTGAAACAGGGGCTGGTGCAAGTAAAAAACCTCGCTAGAGACAAGTACATCCTCAGCGGAGTATCTAACCGGCTAGGCTCCTTCTCTAACTCGGTAAAGATCTTGGCCACCATCGTCGCCAACTGGGTGAGTACCTTGGGCGACCAACAAAAAATCTTTGACCTAGAAATCCCCGACGAGTACAAGTATTTGGCGGCGCCAGAGAGCTATATCACACCCAAAGATATCGACGTATTTGATCTCGACCCTTGGGACGTGATTACTGCTCCCTCAGTCGAGGAAAAGGAACTGGGACCAAAGTTGCAGCCAATAGTGCAACCTGCCCCAGATCAGGAAGCTTCCGATTCCGATGACGAAGACCCCACGCTATTCCAAAGGGACACTGTCCCTAACCCCATCTACATAAAGGACTTGCTCGAGTACTTGAGCGTCGATTCTAAGGCGTCGCAGGCTTACGATATGACGAGACTCGCGTTGACCGTGGGTCCTACGTTGATCCGCAGCAAAAAGAACTTTGGTAGCGAGGTATCGTTCTACGCCGACGACCTCTTGAAGATCCTTGTGGGGATGACCAATGCCTTCAACGATCAAGACTTTGACGATTTGAAGCTCAATTGCATGATTGCCGTCGTGGCAAGCCACTCACCCTCGGTGGTGTACTTATACAGACTTCTTGCCACGGGGGACTATTCATTGCAGCAGCGTATGATGATTTTGTCCGCTGCGTCGCTCGCTGCGAGAGAACTCAAAGGATTTAAAGACGATGTGGTGACAAAATCGTACCACGCAACCGATTTTGCAACCAAAAAACTCCCCGCGCACATCCACGCTAAATTTGCCCAAGATAACGACACCAACGGGATCCAGCGGTCGATCCAAGACGACTTAATGGCCGATGCTTCGGAGCAGGCTCGCGATGAGTTGGCCGGAGGGAAAATCTTGCGGCTATCAAGACGGTTGCAAAAAAAACCTGCCGAAACCAACAAACCGGCACCCAACTTCTCCAAGATCATTTCGTCGCAATTTTACTTCCCCTTAGTACAGACATGGTACGAGGCAGGAGGTGTGGACATTGGCCACTATTCTCCGGTGTTAATTGGCCATTTCATCAGCACCCTAACACTTTTGTTGCACGCGGCCTACCCCTCTGCTCTTGCCTTAAGGGAAATGATTGTGGAGCTTTTGCTCTTGGTTGTGCTGGTGCTGAAGACGGTGCCCGCTACTCGGATCCAGTTGGTGGAGAGCATCATCACTAGCGTGCTTCTTGTGCTCGATATCGCCGACGACGATCTCTTTTTGGCTTACCATGATGAATTACAATTGGTGCAACAATGGGTATCGGCTATTTTCGATGCTCTCATTGACCCGAAAGTCAAAAGTTTAGCAGCCAATTTGATGCTCCGATTATCATCTTTCGAGACGAAATTTGAACGGTCCATCATGGATCAGGTCAATAGTATTTACTAGCATTAGGATATTTATGATTCTATTGATTTACATAGCATGCAATGCAAAAGTGACGGCCAAAAACGAGCCTCCAAGGACGATTTTCTTCCACGTAAAGTCCCTGACGTCGGCGACATGCAATTTATGGGCCCCTGATTTGTGGTGAATCGAGTGTGCCGACTTAGATGCTGACAGCGACGAGCCCGAGGAGCCAGAGGTCTGGCTCTGGACCGTCGTGGGCTCCCATTTGGTCTGAGATCCCGTGAAGCCCCATTTGTTGAACGATATCTTGTCCGTGGTTCCGGTGGTTCCTGTGTTTGTTCCCGTGGTTCCGGTTGCAGTGGTTTCAGTATTTGTTCCCGTGGTTCCGGTAGCAGTTGTTTCAGTATTTGTTCCCGTGGTCCCGGTAGCAGTGGTTTCAGTATTTGTTCCCGTGTTTGTAGCTGTGTTTGTTCCAGTGTTTGTTCCAGTGTTAGTTCCTGTGTTTATTCCTGTGTTTGTTCCAGTGTTTGTTCCAGTGTTTTTTCCTGTGTTTGTTCCTGTGTTTGTAGCTGTTTTTTCTGCCTTGGTCTTCTTTTCTGTTGGCTTGTCCTTCTTTGTGCTGTCGTCATTGCCTTCTGGGTCGTCAAGGCTCCCAAGCCCCGACCCAAGTGCAACACCAAAGGTAAGCGAAGACACTAAAAACGAAGGCTTGAATAACTGGAGCGACATGGTAACTGGTGCGACATGACAAGACCCTGAACCCTGGTCCGCTTTATATAGTAAATCACAGTAAACAAGCCAGCCACGTAAATATATGTTGATCTCGCTTAAGCATCTTATTGTCTTTCCCAATTAGGCAATTTCACAACATGCTGCAAATGCCAACCCAAAAACGTTGCTTTGTTGCTTGCGTCATCGTTAACTTATCAGGTTCGTCAAGTCCTGACAAAGAGTGTAGGCATAGGCTTCGTCCTTACTAAAGTAAAACCGGATATTGTCTAGTTCCTCCGTCAACACCTCTCCATACTCGCGATTGTTCTTAAACACATTGGATTGGCTACCATTGATAGCCGACACTCCCAGAGTCCTGTCCCTATCACGAGCATCTACAAATCGAGAAAACTTGGCATTGGGAATTTGGAATGGTGCAAACGCACTAGGGTCACCGTTTCTTATGAGACCAAAGATCGCAGATATACAGCTCAGAATAATGCCACTGCTCTCTTGCGGAGTGGCATTCATGGCTAAAGAGAGAGAGTCAATGATTAAAGTCTCCATCTGTCTTCGGGAAAAAGCCGTCTCCCCCGCTGGAGTCAAGGGTAAAAGTACAGGGAGTCCCAATGAGGCCCCCAAAGAAGTCTCTTCTTCTGTAGAAGATATGGGACTGACGTAGCCCATGTCGTTGGTCTGAATCTTGATTGATAACGCATCCTCATGATGCCCATGGTCCCATTTGAATTGGTACCGTATTAACGGCACTTCTTTGAACATGGTATGGTCTAGGTCTAGGTTCCGCAAATTCAATCGTAACTTCATTAATATTGCTCGTTCAGCAAGGGGGTATACATCTTTTACCGTGATCTTGATTTTGTCAAACTTGTCTACACGTTCCATCTTGCCATTAACTTCTAACTCCGCTATCTGGGCCACATAACTGCTGCCAAGATCAACCTCCACCTGTGAAAGACACACTGTTTGCGTGGTCTTGATAAAGTCTGGGATCTCGGCTATAAAGTCACCAAACGAGTTGAACATCGTGGTTGTGTTGCCATAGTTCAAGCACAAAGTCTCTGAATCATCAAACGACTCATAATCTCTTGTATCGCGCACAATCTTGGAGCTCTCTTGTCTCATTATAAGCGCATCAAAGCTGTGCGAATGGCCTATGGAAACAAACGTTATTGAGAGCAGAGGAACAATCTCTTTTAGCACCTTCCTGAGCATGTTGGAGTCAGGAGAAAGCAGCGCATCGTTAAAGTTGTTGGAATTGACAATTAAAAGCTTGTTCAAGCTTCTGGATTTCGAAGCAAATGAGAAAAGAATCTGTGACTTCTCGAGACTCAATTGAAGTTCCTCGAGATTGTCGGCGAAATATGGGTCACTAGACACCTCAATATTGCTGATGATGGTGTCCCAGCCGTCCCAAGAGGCCTCTACAAACCCAGTATAGCTTCCCCCAGAACAATGGACCCCATTCCCATCCACACCAGTTAGCACCAACCCAAGCTTGTCTATGGGTCTTAAATTATTGCGAATCCCGTTTAACACGGATACAAGACTCGCGGTGTAGGCTTCGTTCGAGTCGCCGCTTCTATTGATCAAGGAAACGGACACCGCCAAATTCAATGGCAACGGCTCGGGATTGGGCACTGTCTGGGCCAATTCTTGTGGCAGAAGTCGATGGCCATTCACCACAGTATGGGCAAACTCCTGGACATGCACAGGCACATTGGTTTCTAACAAATTAAGAGCATTATACGTGATTTGTTTCAAGGGAACGTCGGCACAGTAGTTTTTATGTACTACTCTTTCCACTAACGAGGCCCATTTCCATTTAATGATGTTATTGGACTCGCGAAACAGGATCTCTGGAACATTGAGATTTTTCAAGTTCATGATGAATCCATTCTCTATGGTATTTAAGCTGGCGACATCCTTCATCACCACCTTGCCAATCAAATCCTGGCCCTTTACCAAGGCTATAACCGTCTCAAAGAAAAAACATGTCACCACGTCCCATTCGTACCCGTTGGTACTGACTTCCAAGTAGTCAAATATAAGAAGCTCTCCTGGCCCCGACCCCACATCGACATTGTTGCTCCAGTTCCCCACGTTCCGATGCAACATAGAAGCGACTTCTTTCTTGATCTGGCGTTTCACCTCTTTATCTTCGATCGATTCCTGGGCATTAGCGTACACTGCAGGGGCCCTCACCGATAGCACGCAGTTCACTTCGTTATTGGCCTCTCCACCGACACTAATCTTGTCGACATCTTTAGAAATGGTAACCCTAGGACGGAGATATTCACTAAATTCCAGTTCAAAGTACTCTCTTTGCGATCCACTCGGAGTCAATAAGTTGGGTATAGATCTTTGTAATGGCGAGGTCATCGAGTCCAGTGCCGTCAACTCTGTGGGAGTAGTAGGGAAATCACTCGATAGCGTGGGACTGAAAGCTTCAAGCAAAACTTTCTCGGATAAGTTGTCCTTAAGGGATATTTGTGCTCCACAGAATCTACAAAAAGTATGGTCATCGCTTGAATGAGCAGCTTCATCAAAGCACAGTTTATGAGCCACGTCGCCGCATTCAAGTTTCAAGATTGTTTCACTACTCGAAGTAACATCTTGTTTACAAAGACCACAATGGTGTTTCACAATAATGATTTTACTTTGACGTCCTTGAACCCTTAGACGTTTGACCTTAGTGGATCTATGACGGGTGAGACTAGGAGAAGTGCTTCCGGACTCTACCGAACCAAGAGAAGCTTGAGAGCTTCTTTTGATCATTTTGAATGGCGAAAGACTACCGACCTTGTCGAGCATTGAAAGTCTCCGAGATTTCTTTATATCTTCATTCTTCATTATAAGGTGTGCAATGATGGCGCACAAAAGTAATTCAGGTAATCAAATGGTGACAAAATAAGTACAAATGAAACAAGTGGTATTAGTTGTGTAAAGATTTTAAACCTCTCCCTTTCATCCCTCACTATAACCAACAGTTGAAACAAATTTAAATCGTTGGGGACCACCTCATTTAAACCTTTTTCTAGAAAGAGTGACATGATATCTTGCAGGGAATTTTTTTTTTAGTGCGTATATATGCACCCCCAATGTGGGTCTTGGAAAATAACGCAGTGCTATTGGCTATTTCAATGGGGTATGTGTTAATTACAATCCTTGCTGCATAATAATACAATAGGGCCTCACTAAGGGTTTTCTACAAACCCATGCATCTACGTCTACGAAAACGCAATAATCTACACCGGGGGCCAGGAATTCGGATTTACCGGCGGTTGGAAACTCCTGCTTCCGAATAATCTGCACCAAAACGCAGAAAATGCATTAACTGCATTGACAACAGGTGGTCTTACAGTTCTTATTTAAAAGCAACTTGATATTACGATAAATACATCAGCCTAATCGAGATTCTTCAGCACTCTTCTGATGGTCTTGGCAAGAACACCCAATGCCTTAACATACCTGTCAAAGTCATCATCCTCGGCAGCTTCCTCCAAAGCTGGAAGAGTCTGTCCAGCATAACCAGTCTTTCTTCCCGCAGCAAAAACAATGTGCTTAAACCATGGTCTCTCGTGCAATCCCTTTTGGTTTAAAAAGTTTCTTTCAAAGTATTGGATGTGCTTGTTCTGAGCCACGGTTCTGAAATGCAACCTAATACGTTGCCACCATGGTAAGTCATCGCGGTCATTTTCCTTTCTGAGAGATTCAGAAGTAAAATCGAATCCTTCGGCAATCTTTTCGAATTTCTTTAAATCGGAAGCAGTGCCCAGGATAAGCTCTCTCAAGGTGACATTCTTGTGTGAGTCTACGGCAAACATGTGGAAAGCCTTGTTGTGTTTACAAGCACGAGGAACCATCAATTCAGGGAATGGGAAGTGTTGCAAATCACGGTAAACTCCATTGGTGACTTCATCGGTGTAAAGAGCATCCTCCATGGAGGTGGCCAAAAGCTCTTCCCAAACGTGTTGGCTATCGACAGACTTTTCCAACCATTTCTTAGGCACAAGTCCCACGGCCTCCTTAAAGTACTTGGAAAGAGAGATGGCGTAGTCCGAGACCGATAAGGGGATGATTGGGTCGGTTTCCAAATTCAAGGTCAAAAGACCGAGATATTTCGCAGCCAAATTGTGGTACACGAATCCAGGATCGCCGAATTTCGACATCCAGTAAAAAGAGTCATAGTTCGAGTGGTATTGGTAGATGGCATCGCCCTTGCCTCCTCCAAAGCTCAAATCCACTGAGGGAATACCCAAATGTTCCAAATACACCGTGTAATCGGATCCCGAACCCAAGTTCTTGATCACACCTTTTTTCTCCTTCAAATAGTGGTCATAGAGTGATCCTACACCTTCCACTGGATATTGGAGCTCCTTAGCCGTCTCGAGAAGCAAGGTGTTCAATATAGGAGATGCTTCCAAGTTCAAAAAGCTACCGACAGTGGCGACATCAAGATTCAAGTAAGCAACCAACTTACGTTGGATTTCCTTGGCGAAATACTCTCCCTGTTCAGTGGACCCTAAAAGACCATATTCTTCGCCATCATAACTTTGCAACACGATGGATCTCTTGAATTTGTAGCCGGCTTCTTTCAAAGCACCCAACCCTCTGGCGAGCTCAATAAGTGCAGCAGATCCACTATTTGGGTCACCGGCACCACCTTTGATCCAAGCATCTCTGTGGTTACCAATGACAATGACTTCATTCTTGTTTTCACCTTCAATTTCTCCATAAACGTTCCACAAGGGAGTGATCTTGAAATCCTGGTGATTATACAAGTTCAAGGTGACGTTTGCATTGGGACCGGTATGGTAATCAAATCCCTCGAGCTCGCCCTTCCATTTATGGTCTTTGATATGAGCACCATGGCCATTCAATTTCTCCAAAATAGGTTTCACTTCACGGTACGAGATCGGCAACGCTGGGATCTTTCCGATGGAGTCATAGGGGCTCTTACGTTCTACTCCTGGCTTGGAAGCGTACCCTGGGGTGGTAGGGTCACCAGGAGCAGCATTGAGACCTCCAAGGAATTGAACACTACCTCTTTGCACCGAACTTTCGTGTCTAGCAGGACCATGAGGATATTGCTTGTATCCATTTGCAGGAGTGATTCCATGATCATCACCGGGGTCTGTGTATAACAAAACTCCAATGGCACCATTATCTTGGGCAAATTTCACCTTTAAACCTCTAAAGATGCCTCCGTATCTTGTCACGACAATCTTACCCTTAACGTCGACACCATGAGCACGTAAAGTCTCGTAATCTTCGAGAGTACCGTAGTTGACGTAGACGTATTCTCCGGTGACATTACCATTGGCTGCGTAAGCCAAAAAGGTAGGAATTCTATCATCTCCCTGAGATGTCTTGTCCTTTTTCAATTCATCTTCTTGCAAAGGAGCCTTGTACAACACTTCATTTGTCTTTGCATCGATCAAATTTAAGTCGTGATCCTTAGGGTAAGAGACAAAGATATCATAAGTATCCACAGTGGATTCGAATCCGTACTCCTCGAATTTTTCCTTTGTCCATTCGACGAACCCGTAGTTTGTTCCGGGTAAGTGAGGTTCTGAAGTGTACTTTTCTGACCAATTTCCAGCCAAATTGGTCTTTAAAGTATCGAGAAACAACTCTTTACCATTGACATCGTTGATGGTCTTGAAGGTAGTAAATTTTGAAAAAAGGTTACAACTAACCCAGAAAACCGTGAAAATCTGGAAAGCCAAAAACAAGTAGTAGCTTTTAGATCTTCTAGCCCTTGGCTGAGCTGCTATAAAGACCTCTGGGGTCCCAAACTTCTCAGACATGTCGATTACTGGGATGAAACTTAAAGTTTATCTTATTAATAAGGCCCTGTGGCTCCATGGCTCGGATAGACCGAGGGACCGGAAGTGGATTATTCGCGAACGACGAGGGTAATATAGGGGCAGGGGTGGCCCGGTAACTCCGGGGCTCAAGGCTCACTGGGCCAAGGGGCCCTTCACTAACAAGTCACTAGTCTGTCGCTAAGTCTCGCTAAGGACGACCACGACAGGCCGCACGGCCACACCGCTCGGTCCATATTCCCACTAATGCTAGTCAGTTAGCAATTAAGAATAAATAATAAAGAGGTATCAAGCATCAAGCCCTGGGTGTTTGTGTTTTGTCTCCATTATCAGATACAGATGGCCAGATGGTGTTGGCAGATGTTCTGTGCTGCACTATTTGTTGCGAATTATGAATATTTTGAGAAAATACACCAATTTATTTTCAGTATTCTGGACTACGCTTAGATATTTTTGAACTTCTGACTGTTTTCGAACCATGACCGTCTTATGACCATCTCATGACCATCTTATGACCATCTTCTAACCATATTCCAAACTTGCCGCCTACAATTACTAGAAGCGAGTCTCAGATTATATTGTTGATTACATAAGCAACTAATAAACCCGTTCTTTTAAATATAATCTCTATTCTGTTGGTAGCAGTGCCTGCGCATACATATCCTTCATGTCAACAGAACTGGTGTCCCCAGCGACTGACTATGGAAGCGATTTGCTCCATTAAGATGGCAAGAACGCTGGCCAATAAGAAAAACTCCATGCTGCCGCAAATATATAGAAGTACTTGGTATACATTGATATTTCTCTGGTAGGCTTTACATAAAGCTAGATAGAGCTAGGCTATACGAGGAAGAGTAATGAAAATTTAATTGCCTGAAATTCATTGCCTGAAATTCATTGCCTGAAATTCATTGCTTGAAAGTTCAATTGCCTAAATCAATTGCTGCGAATTCGTCTAGCAAGCCTAGAGAACGACCCACGTTTTTCCCAAGAATCTTGTCCTTTGTTCACGTTTTGTTAGCATCAAAGGCATTTTCCATTAAAGAGGATATCGAGGTATTTTCACACCGCATTGATTTTGCTAGGATCGGCAAACTTGAGAGCGATGGAACCCAAAGAGCAATATCAAAATAAAGTAACCTTAAACGGAGATTTACTATCACATATGAAAGTACGATGTCGTCCCATTCTACCGTCAGAAAAGTCAGAAGACCTTTTGTTCAAAGGGTCTTTGTCACTTTTGTTTCAAAAGGTCTTTGTCACTTTTCACTCTTAGCACTTTCCTCTGTTCTTCTTTCCTCCCTTCTCTGTCTTTCATGTTTCCTTGTAAAAATTAATTTTCAACAAATCCTCCCGGTGGCCAAGCTGGTTAAGGCGCGAGACTGTAATGAGTTTCCTCAAAGAAATCTTGAGATCGGGTGTTCGACTCACCCCCGGGAGATTTGGCTTTTCTTTTTGCCCTTTTTTTTGGGTTTTCTGCAGTCCGCAGCTCATTAGATGAGGTGAATCTTTTTCACCTACTTAACTCATTAGCCATGCCCAGTAGGAACTCCATCAACAAGCCAAAGAACAACATCAGCAGCAAGAGGCACGCCTCGACGCTTGGTAAGAGAAGAAGTGCTCGTGCTTCGAGAGTGGCCCCGACAAGATCGTCATCTTCGAGATATGCGGATAAGGCTGCCCCTACACCTACAGAGTCCCAGGCAGTTGCATTGTACACTGGAGCCCCTCAAGACAACACAGTGATGACTACAAAGACACTTTCGAATAAAAGAGCCAAAAAGATTGCCCGGAACAAGAAGTACGTGGCACAAAGAAACCAACCCCAAGAGGATAGGATGGATGAAGAAAAAATTGCTGCTCAAACGAGACTCGAGAAAACAAAAGAGGCGTTATGGAATGTTGTTGCTGAAAGACAAAAGAATGGGTTCCACAAACCCAATGGTGAAGGTACTACGTTAGGAGTGGCGGCATTTTAGGAGATATTGCATTACTATATAAAATCAATCTCATAGTTTATCAAGTAAACCCTTTTCCTGTAGATTTTGTTTGACTTGATTTCTCAAGAATTCAATCAATTCTTGTGGAGATGGCGCCTTAAATACCGAGGTACCAGCAACAATGACGTTGGCACCAGCTTTTGCTGCTGCGGGAATGGTATCTTTACCCAAACCCCCATCGACTTGGATATTTAAGTGAGGATACTTTGCTCTCAAGGTCTCTACTTTAGGCATCATATCGGGCATGAATTTTTGACCTCCGAAACCTGGTTCTACGGTCATCACCAACGCCATATCTAAATATTGAGCCAAGGGGTACAAGACGTCGACCGAGGTACCCGGCTTGATGGCACAAGCGGCTTTCATTCCATGCTTTTTGATCAACTTGACCAAGGCTTCTGGGTCCTTTGTGGCTTCATAATGGAAGGTGTATTGGTCTCCACCGGCACTTGCTATCTCTGGAACCCATTTTTCCGGGTCGGAAACCATCATATGGCAGTCGAAAAAATGACGGTTTTCTTTTCTAGGGAACTCACCTCTTAAGCTGGAGATGATGGGGGGGCCTAACGAGATGTTGGGCACAAAATGGCCATCCATGACGTCGATATGGAGCCAATCAGCACCAGCGTCGTACATTTTATGACAATTGCATCCCAAGTTGGCAAAGTCGGAGGCTAAGATAGAGGGGGCGATTATTGGTTTCACCATGTTGATGAAGAGTGAAGTGAAATTGAAAGGACGAATTTGATTTAAGTGACAGGCGAGCAAGCGAGCGACGCGCGCCGAAACCAAGGTCACTATGCTGGGCGCCAAGGTCGCTATGGCTTGGCGGGGGTTCCCCACTGGTGTCGCTAGAGCGGGCGAGAGGTGAGCGCGCCTAGCCACTATGCCTGCCACTATGCCTGCCACTATGCCTGCCATTACGCCCAGTCGCGCATGGTCACACTCGACAAAAGCTCCCAATTAATATTCAACAACAGTATGAGTGAAATAGACGGAGCATCGCCAGCGGAGCGGCTCTTGGAGGCTGCCAGACGAAACAACACCGAGTTGTTGTTGTCGATCAAGGTGGATTTAAACAATGATCAACCCAAGCTTGCCCAATTGATCAATGAAACGACAGAAAAGATCAACCGCAACTCCTCGTTACATATAGCATGCCATTTAGGGAACTGGGAAGTGATAGATATCATCTTGGACATAGAGGGCGTGGAGATTGACCCCATCAATAGAGAAGGTGACACCCCGTTGCATTTGGCGGTGAAGTACACCATGGATGAGCCCGAACATGGGTATTTCATTGTTGATAATTTACTAGATGCTGGGGCCGATCCAAGAATAAAGGACTGCAGTAACTTGAAGCCGATTGATTATGTCGAAAAGAGCAACACAAAACTAAGAGATTTGTTGGAGAGTTCAGAATATGCCATCTCGTTAGAGGGAGACGTAGAGGGGGCTGAAGCAGAGGAAGAAGAAGAATCAGGATCAGCGTCAGAATCTGAATAGCTTGCGATTTTATCATTCTATATAAAAGTCATCGGTGCTTGTAGGAACCCAGTCCCCCAAGACGGCCCTGCCTCTTTCTTTGAGCTGGAGCCTGTGTTTATTAGACAGCTTTAGATCTTGATAGTTATGGAATTTTACGTCATACACCAATTTGAGTTTGTCGCACATACTTTGATTGCAAATTAAGCTTTGTCCTTCGATCTTTGGCGGCGATTTCTTTCTGTAGGCGCCATTTTTCACGCCATTGTTCAATGTCTGGATAGTATTGGACAGGGGAATGTACAAGAACGAATCCATTGACGGGGGGCCGGTTTTTTTCTGGTAGGTGAATTCGTGGTCAAAGGTTAAAAACTGCAATTGATGTGAATCAATGAATCGTTGGCGAAAGCAGCGGTCAAAGTCGTTTGGCGAGTATTTGGATTTGGGTACCACCAAATAATCAAGAAAGATCTCCTTGGCCAATACCAACGAGGTAAAGCTGTTGGAAACCCCCACCAATTGTCTAAGACATAGTTTATCGGAACACGATTTACTTAAAGTTGGTGGGCTATCCATTCTTCCCGGCTTTGTCCGGACGACCCCCAACTTATCGTAGTTAGCTCTTCCTCTAGCCACGGATCCATGTTCCAGTTTGAGCCTTTTGGGGTTTTCCCAGGGGACATCTGCCGAGGCATCAGCTGTCATTGAAGCGTCACCACAGGGAGGTTCTGTCACCACCATGGCCAACTTGATATTGTCTTTCAATTGCACGAGGGAGCCGATTTTTTCAAACCAGTACGAATCTTTGTCCATCTCATCAAGCAAGTGCCAGTTGAATAACCTCATGGCCAACACCTCTGCGTGCAGATCGTGGACAATGGAACCGTGCGAGTACTGGCGCACTTTATCTGGCATCACCTTGACCCCAGTGGACACACAGACGGTTTTAATTTCGTCGTTGGCGATGGACACGATCGCAGCCATCACTGTCCATTCTGGCACCCCGTTTCTCGATCCCGGCTTGTACCTGCTGTAGAAGGAGTCAAGGGCACATTGGGCCACCCTGTTTCCAAGGTCCATGAAGGGATAATCGATAATGGAGTGAGATAATCGATAGATAATCGATAGATAATCGAGTGAGATAATCGATGAGTGAGAATTGAGATTAAGGTAAAAAGATGAATGAAGATAGATTGAAGGAAAAGTAAGGAATGATGGAGAATGGAGGAAGAGATAACGATAAAGATTAAAGAAAGGTATGATTCAGGATAGAAGGTTAACTAGAAATGAAATGAAAAGACAGATAGAAGGTGAGAATGGATAGAGAAAGGGATTAAAGATCAAGACAGAGTAGTGTAGAACGATAGAGTAAGTAGAAGAAGATTAGAAGAAAGGTAGATATAGAAAATAAGAAATGATCAAGAGAAGAATGGAGAATTAGAAGGGATTAAAGAAGATTAAAGTAGGGGATGAAAGGATAGATTATAGGAGAGAATGAGACGAGACATATGACTAAAGGTAGAGTAGAAGATTAGAGAGAGAGAAGAGTAGAAACAGAAGTAGAGAAGCAGAGAGAGAAAAGATCAGAAAGATAGAGTGAGATAGAGAATGAGATAGAGAATGAGATAGAGAATGAGATAGAGAATGAGATAGAGAATGAGATTAGAAAGGTGAAGTTAGACAGATATAGAGAAGATCAAGTTAAGATTAAAGATAAGCTCAATAGCTCATAAGCTCAATAGCTCAATAGCTCATAAGATCAAGATCAAGATCAAGATGAGAATTAAGATTACGTGACTTCATGAAACATAAAACATAAATTAATCAATGCTAATAGACAATCTTCTGAAGCGTCTTCACTGCTTTTTACAGCTACCGCTTTCTCCTGGCTAGCGCCCCGATAAGCCCCACGCCTACGGCCAAGGCCCCCCCAACGACTCCCAACCCAATCAACCCGTCACGAGTGATGGTATCCTCTATCGCCTTCTTCAACGCCTTGCCCTGGGCATTATCGGGCTCGTCCCGCAACAACACATCAACATACTTGCGGGCATTCACGTAGTCTCCCACCCGATAAGATCCTAAACTCAAGTAATAGATCGCCTCGCGTCTCATCTCAGGCACATCCTTATACAACTCACTCAATATAGCAAGCCCCTCACGTTGCTTCTTTGTACCAGAGCATTTAAGGAGCCCCCAAGCATAGTTAAACTTCGTCTGCGGTGAAGCATCTGGCTGTTCCGAATCCAATTGATGCTTCAAAACATCAAGCTCCGCCGCCGAAAGTGGCTGTTTGAGCTCTTCAAGCACCGATATCGCCGTCTTTTCACTCATGTTAAAAACAATATTATCGCGAATTAATTTTACCACTCTTCTTTATGAACCAGTTTCTTGCCTTGGTGGAGGCACAGAACTCCCCCGATAACAACTTGAGGAGGCACGCAGAGCTTGAGTTCGCTTCGCTTGTGAAGAATGACGCGTCGGTAGCGGCAGCCTCGCTATTGCTGTTGGCGCTGGACCCTAACATCAACGTGGCATCGAGACAGTCTTGTCTCCTCCATTTAAGACGGTTGGTGCCGCAATATTGGTCGCTAGGCTTCCAGTCGTTCGTGGGGCCTCCAATTGATCTTGAAACTAAGCTGAGAATTAGAGAATCGCTCCTTGAACTCTGTGTGGCCACTACAAGCTCCAAACTCAGAAAAGCCTGTGCCTACGTCGTGGTGCAAATCGCCCTGGCTGACTACCCTGACGAGTGGCCTGACTTGATGGCCCGCTTATACAGTGCTACGTCCAATACCAACAACGAAACGGCGATTCTCGGCGGCATCACCGTGTTTGCCGACTTGTTTGATGATCTCATCGACGAAGACCAATTCTGGAATCAGAACGTCGGCACCAACTTGATAGGCCACCTCGACTTCTTGTTGGGCCTGCCCATCAGCTCCGAGACCAAAACCGCGTGCATCAAGCTCTATCAGAGCGTGCTCAGCACATTAAGAGGCCCCGAAGCCTTTGCCAATAACGAGAGAAAACTCGCGGTACAAAATTACTCCCACAATGCTCTCTCCATCTTTACCGTGCTCTTGGAAGGCTCCACCGCTGCGTCGTTCTCCGCCGGCAGCACCCAGTCCGCCATCGAGCTCTACTACCGCGCGCAGATCTACAAGGTGTTGACGAAGCTCGTGGAGAACTTTAAGATTTCACAGCCAAAAAAGCCGCTAATGACGCTTCTCTTGCGAGACTTTGAGTTTGCCTCGTCCGTATACGACAGCCTCTGTGTCAATGGTGACGAGCAGGTGAATGTCTCGCTCTCTGAGTCGCTAGATGACGCCGCCTCCATCGTCACGTCGCTTCTTTTGGAGCTCTTGAGCCTCTTTCAAGCTCTCCAACACGAAGTGCCCGTTGCCGATCATCCTACGCTTTTCCCGTCGCTCGTGCGATGTTCGATCCTCCCCAAAGACACCATCGACGACTACGACGCCGACTTCAACTCTTTCATCACGCAGACCTCTGGCTTATCACCATTGGCCACCGTCAGAGACATTTTGAACGAAATGTTGGCGGAATTGAACCAGGCAGACGCTGCAGCAGTGTTTCATCGCGTGCTCGAGTCGCACAACGACTCCTGGAAACTCAACGAGGCGTTTCTCTTTATCCTAGAGAGCCTCTTCACCAATGACGACCTCGAAGTCAAAGACATCCCGCTTACAGAGCTTCTCAGCTCGCTAACCAGCCATATCTCGTACTCGTCGCACCATTTGGTCACCGCTAGAGCGTTTTTGGTCCTTCCTCGTTTCTTTGAAAAATTCAGCGACCAGATCTCGGTGAGCTCATTTGGCACCAAGGCCTTTGCCGATATGGTCTTGTTCACGGCAAAGCACCCGGACCCCGATTTCAACTTGGTGAGAGCAAGCATGGTGATCTGCGTCACATTGTACTCACATTTCCTCGAGCTCAACTCCTTGACCAACCCGCTCAATAACGAGGTGCAGACCATCATCTTCCATATCGCCGCTACCTTGTTGGAAGACACCGAGGAAGATGGGCTCCCGGCATTGCTTGAAGCGGTGGCAGAAGCCATCAACATCGACCATGCATTTGCGTCTCAAGTGATCTTTGACGGGTCCTCCACCATCGACCTCATCTTTAAAGTAGCATTCAAGGACCCATCCAACGTGCAATTGACCATCGAGGCTCCCGAGTGTCTCAGCACGCTTCTCAGCCAATCGTCACCAGAAGAGTATATCTCCAACTGTGAACGATCGCTCCCATTTCTTCTTGACACCATCAAAACCGCCACGGCAGAAAAGGGCGAGTACACTCCGCAGCTCTACTTATCGTTGGAGCTTTTGGGCATCATGATCAACTCAGCACCAGCATCACAAACTTTTTCTCCCCAGATCTTTGACTACACGTTTCCGCCACTCAAGGACCTTCTATTGGAGTCCAACGACGACCAGATTCTCCAGAGTAGTGGCGAAGTGTTTAATAATCTCGTCGACAAAGCGTCGCAGCTTTTCCTACAGTACAAAACCCCCACGGGCCAGACGGGGATCAACTTGCTTCTAATGATTGTGTCCAAGTTTTTGTCGCCGGTGTTGACCGATAGCGCCGCCATGAACAGTGGTACCATCGTGAGGTCGCTAATCAAGCGGTTCCAGGACCATTTGAACGAGTCGTTCCTTTCGCAGATCCTCGAGGCTACGGTAAAGAGGTTGATCATATCTAAGGAGGTGGTGACGACAGAGAACTTGATTATGGTGATCTGCGATCTTGTGTTGAAATCTCCCGAGGCCATGGTGGACTTCTTGAGCAGCAAGAGCTTTGAGGACCCTGCCAGCGGAGAATTGAAGCTGGGGTTGGCACTCGTGATGCCCCTCTGGTTCGATAGTTTTGAAGTCACCAGGGGCTACGAAAGAATCAAGCAAAACACGTTGGCCCTCGGTAAAATCTTTATCTTGGGCGACCAAAGACTCGCTACCCTAATTGTCAATGGAGAGATCATTCCCTACGATGGCGATGGCATTATAACGAGATCCATGGCGCGCGAGAGACCCGACCAGTACACACAGGTTCCGGCACCGCTCAAGATCATAAAGCTTTTATTGTCGGAGTTAAGCTTCCAGTGCCAGCAGCCCGATGCCGAAGGGTACTTGCCAGAGGACGACGGCGACGGCGACGGTGACGCGGATGGCGACGCAGATGGTGACGCAGACGGTGACGACTGGGAAGACATGAACGATATCGGGGTGCCCAACTACGAGAAGCTCAAGTCGTACGTCGACGAAAAGGGAAGCCACGGAAGCGACGAGGGACTCAAATACATGCTCGTCCTGTTCTTTAAGGAGTGCGTGAGCCAGAACTTGGGGCACTTTCAGGACTATTATACCCAGCTCGACGACGACGAAAAGAAGGTGTTGACCGAGTCGGTGGTTTTTTAGCAGCTGAAGCAGCATCTCCGAATTATATACAGTACACCACTATATACACAACATGACACATCTCTGCAGGACAGTGCGTTTTTTTTTCCTCCTCCTGCCTCTTCTCTCTCTCTGAAATATCACATCACGTGCCCGAGATGACTTTAACAAGTATGCTTCAAGGAGTCCGTAAACTAGCAATGGAGACACGGATCTTACCTGTGAGGAAGGACAGCATTGTGTTTGGAAAGGGCACGGTTCCAAAGATCAGCGACGAGCAGACGGAACACAATATCAGGCTTGCGGCCGATGAGTTGACCAATACTGATAATGCCGTTGCGTTTCCCACGGAAACGGTGTATGGATTGGGAGGTTCTGCGCTAAGAGATGAATCGGTGAAGGCGATCTACCGGGCGAAAAACAGGCCCGCAGACAATCCCTTGATTGTTCACGTCTCATCGATCGAGCAGCTTGAGAGAAAGCTTTTACTAGACTCCAAGATCCCCCCACAGTACAAACCGTTAATCGATAAGTTTTGGCCCGGACCTTTAACGATCTTATTACCTGTTGCGCCAAATAGTTTAATCTCTAAATACGTCACGGCGGGGCAAGATACCTTTGCGGTGAGGATCCCCGGGAACGTTGTTGCTAGGTCATTGATTGCCATTAGTGACACTCCTTTAGCGGCCCCATCGGCCAATGCATCCACCAGACCCAGTCCAACCACGGCACAGCATGTATATACCGATCTAAAGGGAAAGATCCCTTATATACTCGATGGAGGATCGAGTAATGTCGGGGTAGAGTCGACGGTGGTTGATGGGTTATCTACACCACCCAAGATCTTGAGGCCAGGAGGCATTTCTGCAGAACAAATACGAGAGGCAGGAGGAGAACAATGGCACAATGTACAATTGACCACCACCACCAATGGCCCCGTGAGAACTCCGGGGATGAAATATAAGCATTATTCCCCCACGGCCAAAGTAGTACTTTTCATTAATTGCGGCAATGGTAAAGAAGCCATTGCCAACTACATCCACGACACCCACAGCGACACCAAACGGATCGCGGTGTTGAGAACAAGACACTTTGTACGGCAGTCCGAGCCCAACATTGTCATGCAAAAGGATTTAGGCGTGCTGGGGGCCGACATCTCGCGCAACTTGTTTCTGGCCCTCCGCGAAGTCGATACCGTCCACCTCATATTTGTTGAGGGCGTGGACCACGACAACGAGGGTCTCGCCATCATGAACCGGCTCTCCAAGGCAGCTTCGGAAGTGGTTGATACATCTTATATAAATTTACATACTTAATTGGATATCATGATTTTGGAAAACTATTACTACCGGCCTCTGTCCCTGTATGCAGTGCGGAACCCGACCTCATCTGATTATATACCGGCACCAACCTATGTGCAGTATGGCTATGAGGTGTCTATTTTTTATACATTCTCCGTTTTGTGATTAGGCTTAGGAGATAACGATCTATCAGAGACAGATCTTGATAGAGGCATAGCATCGATAGCATCGATTGAACCAGGCCGTTAGATCGATAGAACCAGATCGACAGTCAAGAAGAGTCGATCGCCGATAATCAGAATCGAAGCAGAGTCGAAGTAGAATCGTCTTGAATCTTCGTGGCGGTATTTATGAGTGAGAATCCATACGGGCTAAAGCCTGAGGTACCGTTTCTGGCGCCCTCTCTGTTGCCCTCTCTGTTGCGAGCCAACTTGGCTTCGGTCAAGTACGCGCAAATGACCGTGGATCAGACAGTGGAGGACTTTCAAACCGACATCAAGATCGGGCTTTCGAGTAACCAGGACATCCTCAATAGAAGATCGATAAATGGCATCAATGAGTTGTCAAAGGACGACGAGGAGAACCTCGTGTTGAAGTTCTTGCTGAGCTTCTACGAGGATCCGTTGATCTTGCTCTTGATTGGCTCGGCCATCATCAGCTTCTGGATGGGCAACGTCGATGACGCGGTTTCGATTACGTTGGCCATTACCATCGTGGTATCGGTGGGGTTTGTGCAAGAGTACCGTTCAGAGAAGTCGCTAGAGGCCCTCAACAAGTTGGTACCGGCAGAGGCCCATTTGACAAGAAATGGCGGCACTACCACCGTTCTTGCGTCGGCGTTGGTGCCAGGGGATATTGTTCACTTTGCTCAGGGTGATAGAATCCCTGCCGACATCAGGTTGTTTGACACGGTGTATTTGGCGGTGGATGAAAGTAACTTAACGGGTGAAAATCGTCCCGTGGAAAAATTTGCTGACCCCATCAAGTATGAAGGGTCCGAGCCTCCTCCCATCAATGAACGGTCTTGTATTGCGTTCATGGGAACTTTGGTTCGCGAGGGCCATGGCGCGGGCATTGTCGTTGCTACGGGTCCCAAGACAGAGTTTGGTGCTGTGTTTGAGATGATGACGGAAATTGAAAAACCAAAGACTCCACTCCAGCAGGCCATGGACAAGCTCGGTAAGGACTTGTCGATCTTTAGTTTTTGCATCATTGGATTCATCTGCTTGATAGGCATCGTGCAGGGCCGCGGGTGGTTGGATATGTTCCAGATCTCGGTGTCGTTGGCCGTAGCTGCGATCCCAGAAGGGTTGCCCATCATTGTTACCGTGACGTTGGCGTTGGGAGTGTTGAGAATGGCAAAACATAAGGCCATTGTTAAGCGGCTCCCCAGCGTAGAAACGTTAGGGAGTGTCAATGTCATTTGCTCCGATAAAACGGGCACATTGACGGAAAACCACATGGCTGTCACCAAGATTTGGTCCATGGATTTTGCCGGAACCTTCAATAGCCCCTTCTTGGTGGTAGAGAGAATCGACGACAAGGTGTTGCACATGCAGTTGACTCCAAATATCTTGCGTATACTCGAGACGGGAAACATTTGCAACAACGCCAGGTATTCGGTCGAGAACGACAAGTTTGTCGGGAACCCCAGCGACATTGCCTTGGTGGAGAGTCTTGGGCACTTTGGATTAGAGGACTTGCGTGGCACCAAAATCAAGATCAATGAGATCCCCTTTTCCTCTTCGAGAAAATACTTGGCCGTGAGCGTCCACAGTGGTGATATCGATAAACCAGAGACCTTTGCCAAGGGGGCCACGGAAAGAATTCTCGAGTTATGTTCCAAGTACTACGACAACAAGGGTGAGGCCAGGCCATTGACGGACGACGTGAAAACTCAGATTCTTGGCCAGACGTCTGCATTGGCCAGTGAGGGACTAAGAGTATTGGGATTCGCCCGCAATGCGGGAAAGTTACAGGCAGATAGGTCGTCATTTGCTCCCCCGAAAGATTTGATCTTTTGCGGACTTGTAGGCATGAAAGACCCCCCCAGAGCCTCGGTGAGTAAATCGATCTCGCTCTTGATGAAGGGCGGTGTTCACGTCATTATGATCACAGGAGACTCGCCCACCACTGCTACCAACATTGCAAAGCAAATCGGAATGCCCGTGGTCAACGACGACTCGGTGATCACCGGCGACCAGCTTGAAAACCTCTCGGAAGAAGCGTTGGCCAAGGCCATCCATAACGTGTCGGTATTTGCCCGTACCACGCCCGAGCACAAGGTCACCATCGTCAAGGCGTTGCAGAGAAGAGGAGATATCGTGGCCATGACCGGAGATGGGGTCAATGATGCACCAGCATTGAAATTGGCCGATATTGGCATTGCCATGGGGAAACAGGGAACCGACGTCGCCAAGGAGGCCGCAGATATGGTGCTCACCGATGACGACTTCTCCACCATTCTTAATGCCATTGAAGAAGGTAAGGGGATCTTCTATAATATCCAAAACTTCATCACTTTCCAATTGTCGACTTCAATTGCAGCATTATCTTTAATTGCGTTGGCTACGTTGTTTGGATTACCAAACCCGTTGAATGCCATGCAAATCTTGTGGATCAATATCCTCATGGATGGTCCCCCGGCACAATCTTTAGGAGTGGAACCCGTCGACCATGAAGTCATGACAAAGCCCCCAAGAAGGCGCAATGACAAGATTCTCACCAATGCCGTGATTAGAAGAGTGTTGCAGTCGGCAATGATTATTATATTGGGCACCATCTTTGTGTTTGTCAAGGAGATGCAAGCAGATAAGGTGGTGACCTCTAGAGATACTACAATGACATTCACGTGTTTTGTTTTATTCGACATGTTTAATGCGTTATCATGTCGCCATTATTCTAAATCGATATTTGAACTTGGACTAAAGAATCAAATGTTTAATTTTGCCGTGCTTGGTTCATTAGTGGGGCAATTATGTGCCATCTATGTACCATTTTTCCAAGCCATTTTCCAAACCGAGGCATTGTACTTTACTGATTTAGTTCATCTAGTCATCTTGACTAGTCTTGTGTTTGCTGGTGATGAGTTGAGAAAATATTTTTACAGAAGGAAGCACAGATACCAGAATGCTACCTTTGGTGTGTAGATAGAAGATTAGACAACTACTAGCTTACCTTTAAAAAATGTATTTACAGCTTTTGTAATCTTGAGCTAAGCTTCACTAAGCTTCACTTTGCTAAGCGTCGCTTTCTTTGGTTGCGTTATTTGCAATTTTGCAGCTAAACTGTTGAAGGTCGCTTCGCGGCTATCCGGCAGCCGGGTCGGTTAAATCGTTGACGTTTCCGACCACGTCGACATCAATCCAACAACTTCATTCTATGTCACCATGGCGTTCAAATTCGTTATTGATGATGTGATGGACAAGTACATCCCTCCCAACCGACTAGACGTCTTGCCAAAGTACGTGCGACGGTTTTTGGGTCGTCATAACCCCAAACCCAGAGACGATTACTGGATATGGCTCGATATCATGGTGTCAACTTTTTGTTGCTTAGCCATGCTCGAAGGAATCTACCGCAGCGACACTGCGTTGCTGAAACAAGGAGTCATGGTGCACATCTTGGGAGGGTACGCTGCAACGGCGATCTTGTGCTTTAATGTATCCGATGCCCCATTAGCACAGCCAAGAAGTGTATTTTTCGGCCATTTCATCTCGTGCTTCATTGGCATTTGCATCCAAAAACTCTTTGGCTTGGGGCACTACGGAAGACAAAATTACTGGGCTTGTGGTCCCTTATCAGTTGCTGTAGCATCAGTGGTGATGACTATTACCGGATGCGTCCATCCCCCAGGGGGTGCCTCTGCTTATATCCCATCTTCGAGTGACGCCATGATCGAAATGGGATGGTGGCTCTTGCCCTACCAAGTTGTTTCCTCCGTGGTAATGCTCGCTACAGCCCTCCTAACCGTTAATATAATAAGAGTGTACCCTATTTTTTGGTGGACAGGCAAGTCGTTGGATCATGGAGATGGACTGCACACAATCCCATCCAAACCATCACCGAAATCAATATCAGATGAAGAAGTCCGCATCGGGTGCAACAAACTCTACATTCCTCCTGAGCTTGACTTGACCGAACTTGAAATGGAATGGTTAGTCACCATCCAAATAAAGATGAGGAGAGTAACCGAGGAAGCTTAATCGCATCGCATAGTTTCATAGTCATTAGTAAGCATTGAAAGTCTTGTATTGTAGTCGGCATCGGCCTAACGATCGAGTTTTTAGTTCAACCTATCGGAGTTTCTCACAGTTTCACAGCATCTTGCAGTATCAAAGCCTCTACTGTTTCACCATTCTTTTCCTAGCTTTTCTTTCTTTTTCATGCTTTTTGTTTGACTCCGACACAGAGTCCCGAGTCGCTGCGCACTGCGAATTGACCTAGGCCAGCCTTACAATCAGACTTGTATTTGTCATAGTAAACCTATAAAAACTACATTGTCCATGACAGTTCATAGTTAGAGGCCAGACGAAACAATGGTGTTCAAGTTTACCATCGATAACGTTATAAATAAATACTTGCCTCAAAAGAGGTTGGACAGATTGCCCAAGTACGTGAAAAGATTTCTCGGAGAACACACTACAAAACCCCGTGCAGACTACTGGATCTGGCTCGATGTCTTGGTGTCGACCTTTTGTGGAATTGCCCTATTGGAAGGGATATTCAAGAGTCATACGGTGTTTCTGCACCATAGTGCTCCAATAATCATCGCGAGTTATGGAGCTTCGGCCATTTTATGCTTCAATGTTCCGGCTTCTCCCTTGGCTCAACCTAGAAATATAATTATGGGACATTTCTTTGCTTCTCTCATTGGTATTTGCATTCAAAAGTTGTTTCTGTTGAGCCATTATGGTAGAGACAATTATTGGGCTGCTGGTGCATTGAGTGTTGCTACTTCTTCTGTGGCCATGTCCATTCTTAACTGCGTTCATCCTCCCGCGGGAGCTTCTGCCCTCTTACCGGCCACTGATGAATCAATAAGGGACATGAGTTGGTGGTATTTGCCCATGCAATTGATCTCCTCCGTACTAATGCTTACCGTGACCTTGATCACAGGAAACATCTTGAGAAAGTACCCTGCTTATTGGTGGACCCCTGCTCCATTAGGAAAGGCAAAGGAAGAACCAAAGGCAGAGGAAGAACCAAAGGAAAAGGAGAAAGAGAAAGAAGTAAAAGAAAAAAGACACATTAGCATTGATAATGACAACATCGTTGTCCCACCTGATTTGGTCTTTAGCGAAATCGAACTCGAATGGCTAGGTATTCTTCAAGATAAAATTAAACTGTCATCTATAGAGGTGTCAAGGATGGTATAGCAGAGGTCGGGATCCTTTCTTTTCAAACCTAATAGCATTTTTTAGATATTTAATTATTATGCCTTATATATTTCGTCGACTTTAACCACACCATCAAAGGCAGGGTCCTCGATTTTTTCGTAGATCTTTTCACTCACTTGCTGCGTCGATGTCACGGGCCTTATAAGCGAATTGAGCAAGACAACATGGCTACCAAAGATGGCATTCTTGGAATTGTACCCCAACTGAAGAGCCTTGGCGAGCACATTTCGAGAATTCATTGCATTGGATTCTTCAGCATCGTACATCACCGAAGGTCTCATAAAGATGGTTCTGAGACCAGGTTTCTCCTCCAATTCAAATTCAGCCTCTCTCTTTGTTCTTATATAGCCAGAAGGCAACATGGGCATATCATCTGCCGATACGTACACGTATGTATGGTTGCCCTTTTTCTCCTTTAAATAAGCATCGGCCAAGATCACAGCTGAGTCTCTTTGAATTGCCTCGTAAGTGCCGAAATAATCCCGTTTCATGGGGTTTGATCCCTTGACAAAGTTTGCCAATTGCAGTAAATCATTTAGGAAATTGATATTGGAATTGGCGGCGGTCTTGTACGAAGAATTCTCAAACAAGAGTCCAATTGAGTGTACCACAGCATCGAATTCCTGGAGCTTTTCCCGATACGAGTCAGGTTCAAAGATATTTGCCTGTTCCCATTTAACTTTGTTGGCCCATTCCAAACCAGCAATTGCTGTTGGGATTTTTCCACTACGTGAGAACGCAGTGACGTCGTAGCCCTTCTTGATCCCGACCTCAGTGATCTTGCGGCCTAGAAATCCATTTCCACCAAATATCCCAATACTCTTCATAAAGAGCAAGTTAAGTGATGATGGATTGTGATATACCCGGGTGTGTGCAGGATGTTCTTACAATATTACTTTACACTAGAAAATGCTTATTTATTACAGTGGCTTTTATGCTTCATATATGATGTTTATGCTTCATACGTAACTCATTGACCAAACTTCTTTCTCAAGATGACGAATTCTTCGTCTTCGACTTCCTCTATTGATGGCTGTTTGTGCAACTTCAGACTAAGGGTCTCGACATCGGTTTTGGGAGTAGATGGGGCAGTGGTAGACTCGGTCTCAGCATCCGACGAGAGAGACTCGTCGTCGTCATCTGAATCTTTCATGTCGGAATCGTCTTTGGTAGGTTCAGGTTGAGTCTCAGCTGGCTCTGGTTGAGCTTTGGCTTCTGGTTCAGCTTCTGGCTGAGCTTTAGCTTCTAGTTGTGCTTTTGGTTGAACCGGTGGTTCAACTGCTGGCTTTGTACTTTCTGGCTCAGGTCTGGCGGGTTCTTTGTTTTCCCCGTCCCTTCTGTACACGACATAAGGGAAACCAAACATTTGACTCAAGAACTCTTGCTGTCTTTGGTACTGAAGTGCAGCTGCTCTTTCAGCCTCTGCTCTTCTGGCCTCGTACTGTCTCACCAATTCTTGCTGTCTCTGCAACTCTCTTTGAAACTCCTGTCTTTCCAATTCCTGTCTTTCGACCTCTTTTCTTTCGGCCTCCTGTCTCTGCAACTCTATTTGTCTCTCCAATTTCTGTCGTTCAATTTCTCTCTGTATCTCCATTTTCCTTTGTCTTTCTGCTTTCCTCTGTCTTTCGACTTCTCTTTGCCTTTCTGCTTCCTGCCTAGCATTCTCTCTTCTTTTCTCCAACTCTTGTCTCTCGAGTTCTCTGTTGAATTCCAACTCCCTTTGCTTCCTCAAATCCTTTCTGCGCCTGTCTTCGACCTTCTTGTGCTCTCTCTTTCTTTCCTTTTCTTCCTTCTTTACTTTTCTGTAGACATTAGAATCAGGAATGCTAAGGAAGCCGGGCAATCCATATGCAGAAGAGTCGTAACACACTTTTCTCTTTTTAGGAATGGTCAACACAAGAACATTTTGCTCTCTAAACCATTCCATCTCTAAACCTTGCAACTCGACTTCATTCAAGTCCACTTGGAACACTTTCTTAAAGTCATCATCATGTGAAAACACCACCAAGTTAACGATGTCAGCTTGAGGGTACTTCACTGCCTTGACCTCGTAGCTGTCAAAGTTACCATACTCCTTAAAGAGTTGGATCTGATAGTTTTCTTCCGTCTCCACCTTCTTCAAAATCCTCGGCTTTGACTGTTTCACCTCGTCAAAGTACGATAAGATCATGGGGGGGACTTGATATACTGGGTTATAAGCAAACATTGTAATATTTGAATGAAGATTGAAGATAGAATCTACAGCTGCCAGCTTATTTATACAAAGTTGCCTCCCAATAGGTCCTTCTAGAAGATGGATTTTGCAGCCAGGTGGAACCTACTAGAAGAGTAATAAGTCAGCCAGATGTCGCAGAGATGTCGCAGATATGTCGCGAAGTCACCAAACGCTGCTCGCACGATCTTCTAGAACATTCGCGAACTTTTCCCCCGTTGTCTGGCGCCAATGCCGCGTAACGTCGTTACTTGGTTATGAGAGAACGGGCCATACCACGAGCGCCTTTGTAATGTAAATAAAAACAATAATAGAAACAACCTCTCCATATCGCTGTAGTGCTAGCCTGGGTCCTTACATCTAGTATCTAGCTCTCCTTGCCTCTTGCATTACCTCTTGCATCATTATCTCTTGCTACGCTTCCCGAACTCCCCGTCTTTGCTTCCTCCCCGAACTCCCCTGTCCTCACTGGAGGTTTCGTGTTTGTCATGGGCCAGAATCTCGTGTAACGTTCCGCATAAAAATTTTTACCCACATTTATTTTTATCTCACCGTCACGAAATAAAACCAATTGAATATCCTCATTATTTCGTTCTTCACTATGCTGGAGATGGAGAAGACACAGGCACCATCGGGCCGACCCTTGAAGAAGGTGTTGGCATTGGTTGTTGTGGGTGCCCTATCATTGGGGGTCTACAGTCAACGCAATACCATCTGGTCCAAAAATGATATAACCGAACTAATCACTTTCATCCCTAGTAAAGTTGATGAAGAGTTCCAATCGTTCTTAGAGAAAAGAGACAGCAATCACAACCACAACCATAATAATGATGATAATAATAATAATAACAATAATAATAATAATCATAATACCACCGGTGGTAATACTGACTTTAGCACGTCGTTTGGCAGCACGAGCTTCTCGCCTAGCTCGGGCCAAACGAGTAGCTCGTTTTCAGCTCTGCCATCCAGTACTGCCTTTAGTGCTAGTGACACATCGAGCTCGGGATTCACTAGTTCTAGCTCCGATACCACCACCTCCCAAACTTCGCTGAGCAGTCGTTCAAGAACATCATCCTCCACCCAGTTCTCATCATCCGACGCCACCAGCTCCCACAGTCCTAGCACCTCAAGCTCGGATTCCAGCTCGAGCAGCTCGAGCAGCTCAAGTTCCAGCCCCAGCTCCTCAGATAATACCTCCAGCACTGATCTGTCGAGCTCGGGTCTGTCGAGCACCAGCTCGGACTCTAGTTCTAGTAGCAGTTCGGACTCCAGTTCCAGCACTAGCTCAGATTCTAGTTCCAGCGCAGACTCTACCTCGAGCGCAGACTCCAGCTCGGCTTCGTCCGATTCAGGATCACTGTCGTCGCCTTCGAGGACAAAATCTAAATCCACGGATGCTTCATCTACAGACAATTCCAAATCGTCAGATAGTTCGTCCGACTCGGGCAGCCACACCACGGCAAAAGCTTCTTCAAAACTCGTGAATAAATTGACCACCACCTCCAACGGTGAGACCGTAGTGGTTACCAGAACGTCGCTTGTCTCTCAATCGGCCACCGGCTCTGACGGCGGCAACAGCGACAAAAGCAACAGCGGAGGCGGCTTGTCTCATACTAATAGAATCGTTGTCGGGGTTGTTGTCGGTGTAGGTGGTGCCATCTTGCTTGGTATTGCTGCGTTCCTCTTTTTCTTGAAGAAGAGATCCGCCAACAACGGCTACGAAAACAAGGGCTGGACGTTCTGGAGAAAGGACGAGAAAAATGGTAGCAAGGACTTCCTTGACGACGAGCTTGGTGTAAGAGATAGACACATCAACCAAGGGTCGAACTTTTAGTCTAGCATGAATATAGAAGCAAAATAGTATGTTACGTGAATTATATGAAGTACACTAACTTTTGAAACAATTTTTTATTGTAAATGTCACGCGACACGTCACGTGACCATTTTGTTTTGTTTAATTTTAATTTTAATTTTTACACGCGAGCGATCACGTTATCTCCGTTGACGTCATAGCTCCACTTATCCTCTCTTTATGGTCTTTTTCCTTCTCCCCCCCACCTCACGTGCACAGAAGAACCGTCACAAACCACCCCTTACGATGACGGGCCTCCCCTCCCCGCAGATCTCCATCATTACTAAAAGCATTCATCCTCGCATGTAGCTATTGTTCTGGCCGGCTCTCCAAGGTAGGAAATGGGCCTGACAAACGGCTAGCCGAGTGGCCCAATTGTTCGCTTCCAAACTCTAGAGTTGGTCTTAATACTGTGTTTCGAGGGTGATTCACCAATGTCTTACTTTTGTGAGGCTTTTGTTTGTTTTGTGTTTCAGATGCTGCGGCTAAAACCTCACTTCCGGTCGTTATATTTTCCCTTTTGGAACTGGTGCCAACTAATCTTTGACGGTGCCCCTAATGCGTACTGCTCCTGACATAGCTATAAAGCCCACGGATGTCCGGCTAATGCCAAATTGTGCTCCTTGTCATGCCTCACTGCTTGTCCATTCTACGGCTTCTACTCCTCTCCAACTCTTAAACTCCCTCCATTCCCTCTACTCTCCCCCTCCTTCTTCGTCTCCACTGCCTCTGCTCTTTTTCCACTCATTCTCCCTCTCTCTACTCCTTCTCCTACCCTCAAACCTCTCCCTCCCCTCCATTATACTTGTTTGGTCCGGTCCCTTAATCGACCGTTGTGAGGCAGCAGGAAGGCAATTCTCAGACAATGCACGTGAGAACACCCCGGAACTTGACTGTCAATCTTTTTTTTTATTTTTTTTTGGTTTCACTCTTTAAACATCCCCATTCTCCTTGCGATCACCCCATATACCAATTGATACTGGATGGTTACTGGCTCCCAATACCTCCGCGTCAGTCAGCTGTATTATTCACCCGTTTTGCGCACCCTGAATTGAGCCCAACTCTCTTGACCCTCCAATTCCGATCGACTTGTCTGAGACAATTTGCTGCTGCCTGCATGGAGACCAAAACAAAAGGGATCGTAAGTCGGTCAAAATCTTAGACATACATAATCATGAATTAATTTTGCTTCGAAATTCTTTCCGTTAAAATTAAGGGACAGTAGATTGCCATTAAAATTGCCAGTTAATTTACTCAGGGGAATACCTTTGTAAAACTTCTCAGCAAGTTCTGGTATAAAAAACGTTGAAAGATTTTTTTCCGCCATTAATATCCAACAAACCCTCGCTATCAATTCATTAAAATTTTGCCATGGTGGGAATCTCGCTGCTTTTAAACCACGGCGAAGATTCTGGCGTGAAGGAATCCGAAGGCGATACTGGCCAAAAACATGACCTGTCCAATGGACGTAAGCCAGTGACCATGAGCTTGGGTATCGATGGGGAATCCCCCGATTCAAATGACTGCAATGAAAATGAAGAAAAAGGGGATGGCAATGCCGCCATCAGAAGTGGACTGAGTTGTTCCATGGAAAGTGTCACTGATCTGGCCGCGTCGTCCAGCGAAGGTGGGAGCACCACCACGGGTCTGAGCTCAAGCTCAGTGATGGACAACCCTAAGGGAGGAAAAAAGTCCTCCGTGGGGTCGTTTGACTTTCGTTCTTCCAGTTCTCTGTCGGGAATGACCACTCCTTTGGGACAGCCCGAACCAAAGTCGACAACGAAGGTGCCTCCGCCAGTGATGGAGAAACCAGATTTGCCCGAAGTGACAGCCAAATTGCCGTGTCCCAAGATTAAAAAGAAGTTTTTGGTGGGAAGAAAGTTGGTCAAGATTGCTCTTCGAAGGAAACTGATGCCCAAGAAGTCGGCTGATAATCATGCTAATTCGAAACTCCACGTAAGGTCACTTGAGGCAGGATTAAGAGTGAAATTGACCGTGGCTCCCTCCATTTCTTCTCTTTATAAGTCGCTCATTCCTCATACAAACAAAAGGCAAATCGAGCCTGTGGCCAACTCCGATTTCCAAAGATCCAAGAATGATCTTGGAGACCCCTACCAACCATCTGATAAAGTAATTTCAAAATTAGTACAATTAATCGATAATAATTTGGTGAAACTATCGGGGTTTTCCAATAAGATCTTACAAAACTATAGTTTAAATGGTAAAAATGATTTGGATAATAGAGATGGAGGTAAATCGTCGTTCCCCACCTTCAATTCGTTGGACACAGCTGTTAGTACATTATTTGGCCATAAAGAATATACCTTGGTGAGGGTCACTCGCTCCACCACTGATGATTTAGGAGGCTCGGTTCTCTTGAAATTAGAGACTGCTAGATTGGGGGACTATAAATTAATTGATGATGAGGAGTTTTTCGATGAAATGTTTTGTAGTATAGGTAACCCCAAGGACCCTCCTAATAGTTTGTTCATCAAAAAGGTGGTGGCACGACCGAGGTACAAGTCAAACATGAAGATTTATATTGTTCCTGGAAATGTAAATTGCTCGCTTTACACCGATGAGCGCATGTTGGAGAGAGATTTGATTAATGGGGTGATAGATTTCGATGACTTGGATGATAAGGCGATTTATGCCACTTTCCCTCATAAACCCATCATTAGTGAATTCAAATCATTGGTTATTGCCAGTGAAGCGACGTCCGCAGACCCGCCTTTGAAGAAGGAAAACCCCAAGTATTCTGAAGATGAAGTGTCTGGTACACTCAAGCAAGAGCCACCAAGAGATGCTGCTTCAGCACGAGGAACGGGTCCACCAAAGAGCCCACCAAAGGGACCACCAAAGGGACCACCAAAGGGACCGAAAAAGGGGCCGGCTACAGGCCCACCAAGACCGGCTACGGGCCCACCAAGACCGGCTACGGGCCCACCAAGACCGGCTACGGGCCCGCAAATGAGTTCGCCCGTGAGCTCGCCAAGATCGGCACATCAGTCACTAACTGGTCCTGTGTCGCGAAAGCACAGCTTGAATGAACCTACAAGACCTAGTTTGGTATCCGATAGACCACCTACGTTTGTACCGCGGTTCACGAGCTCGGGTGTAAAATCAAAGATCATTCTTCCTAACCCGTCGGGCGCCAATCCCTTTGTCGCCCCAGCATTTCGAGAACCATTCTCTGAACGATACCAAGAGACTCCTTCCAAGACGCGAAAACCTTAGCATAGTGAATGATGATACATACGATTTTTTTTGTAACATGTATATCCTATTTAAACATTTAAACTAATCACTTTCCCATCAATCATGTCCTTGTAAGGAGCGAGAGCTTTGGCCACATCATGATTTATGAATTTTTCTGTTTGTTGAGGAGCTCTTCCCACAAATGTAGTGGGGTCTAATAAAGAATCAAGATCTTTCCATATAGGCTTGAAATATGGAGTGTTTTTGATTCTTTGAATCAAATCATTATCGAGACCTTCTTGTTTCACTTGGGCACTAGCCTCGTGAGACAAAACTCTAATTTGTTCATGGACCTCTTGTCTAGACTCGCCCTTTTCCACCATTGCCATGATGATGTTTTCTGTAGCCATAAATGGGAGCTCAGAATTGATTCTTCTCTCAATGACCTTGGGATACACCACTAACCCGCTGCAGATATTGTTTAAAGTGGATAACAAGATGTCTGCCGTCAAGAAAGCTGAAGGCAAGGAGATTCTTCTAATGGCAGAATCATCTAAAGTTCTTTCGAACCATTGCACCGAGGCCGTTTGAAGGGCATCGTTGAATAACCCTCCTAAATGTCTAGATAACGAGCAAACTCTTTCACATCTCATGGGGTTTCTCTTGTAGGCCATAGCAGACGATCCAATTTGAGATTTTTCAAATGGTTCTTCCACTTCTTTCAAATTGGCAAGCAATCTAATATCGGTAGCGAGTTTATGAGAAGTGGCCCCCAATGATGCCAATGGAGACAAAACATCGATATCAATCTTTCTTGAGTAAGTTTGTCCCGTGACAGGATACAAAATGTCGAATCCTAACAATTTCACGACTGTTTCATCGAGTTTTTCAACTTTATCATGATCTCCATGGAACAAGGACAAGAAAGAAGCTTGAGTACCAGTAGTACCCTTGACTCCTCTCAATCCAATATCGTTTCTAGCTCTCACGAAATTTCTTAAATCCCAAAGCAATTCTTGGATCCATAAAGTGGCTCTTTTACCCACGGTGGTCAATTGCGCAGGTTGGAAATGGGTCCAGCCCAAAACGGGCAAGTCCTTATATTCTATAGCGAATTTACTCAATCTCTCAATGACATTCACAAGTTTAGGAATAAGAATATCATAAGCGTCTCTTAAAAAGATCAAATCGGCATTATCAGTGACATAACAGGAGGTAGCACCTAAATGGATGATCCCAGCAGCTGCAGGACACGTTTTCCCAAAAGTATGGACATGGGCCATGACATCATGTCTCACGATGGCTTCCTCCTTAGAGGCGTCTTCGATCTCCTTATCGGTGATTTCCAAATGGTGTTTCATTTGCTGAATGGCTTCATCGGTGATGACATCCAATCCAACTTGCTTTTCGGCGATGGCCAAGTTTAACCAAAGCTTTCTCCAGGTGGAAAATCTGTTTCTCAAGGAAAAGATCTTTGACATCTCTTCGGAGGCGTACCTCGAGGACAACGGCGTAGAGTATTTATCGTAAGACATGTTATTGACTGTCGATGAAAGGTTGAAGATTCAGAGATATATATTACGCTAATTGACTCTGGCTAAATTTTTCGCACTATACGCAGGAGCGGACCGAGTCGTAGGTTCTGAGACCATCGCTCTATCGATTGTATGTTTTATGCTATAGGTGACTGTTAATGGGTTAACATGTTGATGGTTGACCTGATGATAGTTGACCTGATGATAGTTGACCTGATGATAGTTGACCTGATGATGCGTAGATCTCTTGACTTCTTGATCTGATGATGTGTTGACTGACTCTGCTAATTAATCTACTGATGACTCTGTTGATGCTGTTGTTATCTGCTGACGAATTAATGTGAATCTGAGTCTGAATCTAAATCCTAATGCAAATCAGAATATGAAATGCATTCGGCTAGTCATATGTTGAGCCAATGAGTACGATATGAAAATCGTCTGATCTCTGTCTGATTCTCCTGATTTGTCTAATCTCTAATCTACAATGCCCATATCTTAGCTAGCCCTCTTCACCTTCCTCGTCCTCGTCTACCTGCTCCTCTGCCTCCTCTTCCCCCCTCTCGCTCTCTATTTCTTCCGCACCTTGGGCATTCTCCTGCTCGTTGTCCAAAAACAACGAGTACACCGCTCCCTTAAACAACGTGTACACGAGCCCTATCTTCATCTCCAAGTTTCTGAGGTTCTCGAGAAGCTCTCCCACGACGCCCTCAGACCCTGCCTCTCGCATCTGGTCCATCGTCACGTCATTATTCGTGGTGCTCAATTGCCTGATCTCCTTCGCCAATGTGTTCAATTGCACCGCAAGAAACTGATACTGGCTCAAGATCTCCGCCTCCACCACAGACAACTGCGGTGACTTCGTGTAGTCGATCTCATATATCTCCTTAGATCCCATATTTATCATAACAGGGTTTGTTTTTTTAAATTGACCTTTGGAGGTATGGTCTGCATATTGGCCAAGGCTCTAGAAAAAACCCTAAAACCACGAATTTCATCTACAGCAATCAACAACATTGCTTAATATTTACAACTAATCAACAATGTCTACATCTAACGGGACTCAGGTCATAGAAAAGGGCAAGACCGTGGATACCGAAGAAAAGGACGCGGAATTGAGCCAAGTCCCGCTTCCAGAAGACTTCAAACAAAGAAAACTTGTTAGGAAACTCGAGGGTCAAAATCCATTGAAATATAAGGCTTGGTTAGCAGGCCATGCTGCAATGGTGGGATTTGGGTTCATCTCCTTCCTCTTTTTGGTATTCTGGTTGCCCAACAAATATTATATCAACTCAATCAGTTATAGACTCGCTCTCTTGGGCTCAGCCGTGGCTTTGAGTGCTACGGTGTCCCATAAGTTTGGTTGGAGTTATTTACCTCATGTGGCAACATTAATGGCACAACAAAATTGCCAATACTTGGTATTGGCCATCGTATGGCTTTTCACCTTTAAGTCGGTGTTTAAGATTATTCCATATTTTCTCATTGCCGTGTTACATTTGGGTAACCATAAACACATCAAGCAGGTCCAAGACCAATCGGCGTTTTTGGCCTCATTGATTGCCTACGATGAGCTCTTCTTGGTGGGGTACTTGTTGATCAGAACCTTGTTTTTCCGCAACACGGCTGGGTTCCAATTGGTGCTCTTTTTGGTGTTTTACTGGTTGCGTATCTTGTACAATGATGAGACAAAGAACCTCTTTAGTGCCATCATCGATAGACTAGACGGAAAAATCTCTAACGTTAAAAACCCTAAAGTACAACACATCTGGACCAGAACAAAGGAAACCTTGTTGTCCAAGGAATCAAGCGGCAGCTTGGACTAAATATATTTGGTTTTATCTCTTTAATGTAGTATTGTTTTAATATAAGTGTGTATATAAAGCCAGAAGTGCAACTTTAATTTCTGCGAACTATCATTATATTGCTCCTTCTTTATAATCTTATCTTGCGGTAGAGTCGACTCCTGCAATGTCTGAACCTATAGTGTATCAATTGGGCCACGAGCCCATCAAGGACCATGTTTTCTCGCCCGACGGTAAAGTTTTGGCGGTGACAAAGAGCAATCGGGTGGAAATTTATCTTGTGGACAACTTGAATTCCAAACCGAAATTCTTTGCCAATTTGGAGGGCCACGATAAAACCGTGACTTCGGTGGATATCTCACCCGATGGATCGAGGATCTTGACCTGCTCGCAGGACAGAAATGCCTTAGTGTGGGAATACAATCTGGCAGAGAGGAAATATAAGCCGACGCTAGTCTTGTTGAGAATCAATAGAGCAGCCACCGTATGTAAATGGTCACCTTTAGGGGATAAGTTTGCCGTGGGGTCAGCAGACAGAATCATTGCCGTGTGTTACTATGAGCAGGAGAATGATTGGTGGGTATCGAAGCATTTGAAGAAAACCTTGAAATCTACCGTCACCAGCTTGCTGTGGCACCCCAATAACGTCTTGTTAGCATCGGGATCCACCGACGGCCACGCCAGAGTGTTTTCTGCGTACATAAAGGGATTGGACGAAAAACCTGAACCTTCTGTCTGGGGGTCCAAATTGCCCTTCCAAACATTGGTGGGTGATTACACGCAAGAAACCGGTGCTTGGGTGCAAGGCGTTGCCTTCAGTCCCGATGGTAATACGTTGGCCTTTGTGAGCCATGACTCTGCCTTGGGGATCATCTACCCCGCGGGAGAAGAATTACCTCCTAAGGAATTCTACAACGTCACTACAAAGTACCTCCCTTATACTTCGCTCGCGTTTTTGACCAATAACAAGATCGTCGCCGGCGGTTACAACTGTAACCTCGTGGTGTACGAAGGCAGTGAATCGGGGTGGAAAGAGTCTTATCAAGTTGAATCGCAAAAGAATTTGATCAAAGATGTATCTCCTGCTCAGGAAGATCAAGAACTCTCGTCACATGACGCGCTCAACATGTTTAAGCAATTGGATCTTAAAGGTAGAATCAATAAGCCAGATGCAGGGTCGAGAGCTCTTCTGACTATACATCAAAATACCATCACTAGTATAGTTGCTTTGGCTCCAAATAAGGTGACTACATCAGGTATCGATGGAAAAGTTGTCGTTTTCACTATTTAGAACTATAGATGGTTAGTCAAATATCTAGGAAAAAAAAATCTTGAAAATAAGTTTGGATCAGTGTAATTCTAGAGCTTGGTAATTTGTATCTTCAGATAATTTGGTTCAGAAGCAGAACTGATAACATTGGTTTTCATCATTGCAAACTTATTTCAATTATTGGTAAAACTTACCATCTAAATGTTAGTCATCATTCATTATTTCTCTCGACTGGTCAGATGGTGATGCATGTTTGCCGGGCTCAGGTTTCACCTTGACATATGTAGGAACAAATCATCATTAGTCGTTAGTCATTCAACATACTTTGGCCAAAGGCTGGAGACCTGCTCCGTGAAATATTTTCAACACTTTAAATTACTTTGAAATTTTCTTCCCTCTAAAATTTTCTTTTGAACCAATTTGCGGGTAACAAGCGTAGCGAAGCGATGCATTGTCGTCAATCCACTTACTTTTCACTTCAATTTCTTCACTTTTGTTGACTATTCCAAAATTGAATGCCACTTTCTTCTGTTTGCATTCGCCGTTGACATTTGCCAACTTCATAAGCCTTATGCTCCAGATCTAGCTGCAACTTTGCAACCTATCTGCAACCCATATCACGTGACCTTCCCATCCTTGGCTCCCACCATGGTAAACCTTTCTTCATAAACATCAACACAAGTGCCTGAGATCTTTAGAAACACCCAGCCTCTCTTCCACCACCCTCTATCGCATAAATCGCACTTCCTGTGAATCCGTGGTTTCATTTCACCTCATCGCGAACCATTTTCGCCGATTCTCCACAAACGGTATCGAGATATCTGTGTCGTTATTCTTTATTGCTATCAATATGGTTAGACTGGATTCTACACTGGACGGAGAGACCACGTCTTTGCTTAATGCTTATAATGGGGGTCAGGGGATGCTGAGATCGCAATCGTCACCTCGGTTCACCAGTTTCAATGATTCTCCTAGTTTTGCTTCTCGAAGCTCTTCAAGGGATAGAGGGGATGCAAGCGATCTATTGTTTTTAAAGCCTTTTAAACGAAGCAATTCGCTTAGTTTGGCGGATTTAACTCGATTAAATCCTCAAAAACCCTTGTTCCATCGACTTCTTACTCTGTACACCGTCACCAACCCAACGTCTACCGACCCATCCAACTTCACCAGCTTCAATTTACCATCGGGGGTCAATGACAGCTCGAGCATCAAGAACGTGGAGTTTGACGAACAGACGAAAAGACTAACAATGATGAATACTATGAGATCTTACAAGCTTATAGGGAATTACCGATCTTTAGCCAATTGGGATGATGGATATGTCGATGTTTCCAAGGTCAAGAATAAGAAATTGAAACAATATTATAAAAACCAAAATTACTTGATAGAGAGATTTAAAGATATTGACTTGTTTTTGGATGCGGGCAAGATCCATCTTAATATGCTCAATACATATGGAGAGAACTCAACAAGAGAACACTTGTCTCTGATTGCAGAAGAACCCAATGACACTGTCAATTCCAAACATACAAAGCTCAGTGATGTGCCAGGGAATTTAGATATCAATGGGGCCCAGTTTCTTGGGTATGATGAAGAACTGGACAATCGTGGGGTGCTCATTGCCATTTTGGTGAATTTTTTCGTCAATATTCTCTTGCTTATCGGGAAAGTCATTGTAGCGATCTTGACCAGTTCTATGTCGATGATTGCGTCATTGGTCGATTCCATCTTGGATTTCTTATCGACATTTATTATATTCATTGCTAATCAGTTGTCCACCACCAAAAACTCGTACGTGGAACATTCTTATCCTATAGGAAGATCAAGATTAGAACCCTTGGGGGTTTTGATCTTTTCCGTGATCATTATCCTTTCATTCTTTCAAGTGGGACAAGAATCATTCAAAAAACTCTTTTTCAGTAGCGACGACGATAAAGTAGCCACCAAGATCGGTAATCAAGCGATTCTCATTATGGTATCCACCATCGTGGCCAAAGTAGGTTGCTGGGTATGGTGTGCCAAATCCAAATCCAGTGCTGTACAGGCATTGGCACAAGATGCAAAGACAGACGTCATTTTTAACACTGTATCGCTTTTGGTGCCCACAGTGGGGCATTTTTTCGATATCTGGTGGCTTGACTCACTAGGTGCCTTGGCCCTTTCATTATACATCATTGTGTCTTGGTCCTGCACTGCCTTTGAGCATATAGATAACTTGACCGGAGCCGTTGCTGGGCCCTTGGATTACCAAGTAATTCTATACTTGGCCTACAGGTTTGCCGAGTCCATCAAGCTGATCACTTCATTAAAGGCATACCATGTGGGTGACTTCTTGATGGTGGAAATCGACGTTGTGTTTGATAACGAGGCCTTCAATTTAACATTAAAAGACTGTCATGACATTGCAGAAGCTCTACAATATGCTATCGAGTCATTACCAATGGTGGAAAGAGCGTTTGTTCACATCGATTACATGGAAGGAAATTTCAAAGGTCATTTGAAATAGCTTACGAATATATATTATACGATTAATCTGAATCATCATCCTCTTTAAGATCCTGTTTCAAAAGATCTTCTAAACCCATTTTATATTTGATGGCGATATCGTCGCCGTTGTCCTGCCCGATTCTCCCGAATTTTTTGATTAAGCTCTTCAAATTTTTGATGTACCCCTTCTCTATTGTCTTGGCCGAGGTGGGTTCAAACCGTTTCAACAAATAAGTCCTCGAAGTCACCTTGACAAACCGTAAGATCTTGATCAACATAACAGCACCAAAGTAAAAACAAAAATGGATCTGGTCCGATAAATAAGCAAAATGAGAGTCATTGTCAATGAGATGGACATACTTGACCACGTTATGTGAATGCTCAAGTAGTTTCATAATGTCTTCATCGCTAGAATGACTGAGCACCAACGCAACGTTGCTTTCTTTGAAAAGATCAGGCTCTTTCGCTCCCAAAGTCAAGTTGTTTTCCTTGGTCATGATCGAGTATTTCTGGTAATTATACGAATAGTAGATTGTCACCAAGCAAAACTCGTAGCAGAATTGCACAAATTGTAACGAAGGCTGGTGGAACAAATGGTCCCACTGATCATACCAAAGCTTCACCTCCTCCACTACGGCAACAAAGTTTACCTCGCAGTCCTTAAAGTCACTCGACAAGGAGTTTGAGCTCACTTGAATATAGTTATACGTGATTAGTAGGATCGAGATCTCGCTGATCATCCTCCCATCAAAGTTGGTAGCACTGGGCAAGTTTAATGTCGAAGTACAGTAATTGAGTCTTATTTCATCAAGAATGCACATTCTACCGGAGAATATGCAATTGATCAAATGCACCAACGTCAAGTGATTGTAGATCCTCATAAACGTCAACATCTGGTAATCATTGGTGTCCATCTCGTCGTAGAGAATGGTGAAGGGGGACCGTGGGTCTTCCATGAGATCATTTGATGGCGACGATCTCTTGAAGTCAAAGAGAGAGCCCGTAGTTGCCTTCGACAAGAACGTCGTCAACCCTACCCCAGACATGAACCAAGGATCGAGTCCAATGTCTCTTAGGTCGATATCATCGGGTTCCGCGGAGTTTCCGTCGCTATCAATAGCAGAGGCCACAGAAGAAAGTGACAACAGATAAATAGACAAGATCACCAACGCCTGGAGGAACTCGATGTCGCCACTATTCTCTGATGCCCGCTGGAACGCCGTGTACACCATCACCGATTTGCTCAAGCTCTTCACCAACTGACTAAACAAAAGCTTATAGGTTTTTTTCCTTCTTCTCAAATTATCCACGTCACCAGGACTGGCATTGAGAGAGTACCTTAGCGAGAGGGCACAGCAGGTGATCAAAAGCAAGGGGGACTTAAATCTGATCCGTTCAATCAACTCTACCGTATTTAAATTCTGAGGGAAACTCACCCACCTTCCATAATTTCTTCTGAAATCTTCCATCAAGTCGATGGCCTCAAGCTGTGACAAGTATCCCAATGTAATGATGTCGTCCTTCGGGTCGACGATGGTTTTCTTTTCGCCGATAGTGCTTAAATTCAACAAGTTGTCTATAGGCTTGGGGATGAACGATTCATTCACCTGGTACTTCACTATCGAGAACGGCGACACCTTTGACGAGTCCGCCGGCGACTGGATAAGCGCATTGTCGTTGAGTTCGTTATCGGCCAAATGATGCTGGATCAGATTCAACACCGAGGTTCCAGCCGGCGTCCCATTGACACCATTATGGCCCCCATCACCTGTGCCCCCATCACCTCCAACGCCGTCGCTGCCGTCTGCCCTTTTCATCGAGCTGGCAGCGTCCAAAAGGAGCTTGGCGTCGCTATTCAAAAGCTCTACCTGCCCATTATTTCTCTTTAGTAGCGTTATAATCTCATTTACCCCACTATAGATAAGGTCGAGTTTCACTTTCCCTTCGTTCAGTTCCACCTCAGTCCCGTCGGCAGAATGCTGATTATACTGCACGGGCTCAGGGTTTGTTTCGAACGAACAAGTCTTGCTTAAAAACGTACATCTTAAACACGATAATGGATTCTCTGGCGATCTAAAACATCGAGTCTTTTGACGTCGACAAAGTTCACATGCCTTTAGAGTTCTCGAAGCTTGAGCGCTCTTTCGATTCTCGTGCAGTAACGAGTCGTTGCGAGGCTTCGTCACCTTCCTCTGTCGCACCTTGTCCTTTTCCGAGGGAGTTTGCATTGTTGGTGAAATATACTTTATTTACATTCGATTATGAGTTTTCTCACTGATAAAAAATTATATATGGGGGCATAAAGTCATAAGATTTTGAATTTTATACATTCGTTTGTGGACTTGGAATTCACCACAAGATCGACGTTGGTGATCTTTACGCCTCTATGGATGGCAATATGATCAAGATCAATTGTGCCCTGGTATATCAAAAGCCCATGGTTATAATCCTTGTTATCTTGGATCGATAAGCGACCTGAAAATACTATGCGATAATTTTTGGTCCCTCGATGGCCACTCGCGGTGTTGCGATTGACGTTGGCCACTTCATGGTACCTGCCACTGGCCTTTTCGGAAATCTTTCTTCGGGCCTCAGTATTGCCTAGTCTGTCTAGCCCCATCCCCATACTAGATAGGATATCATTTATCCAAGAATTGAAATCAATCGCCCGGATATACCATGAAGGTATCGCATTCTGTTTATCCAGAGGGAGATCTACTTTCAAACCGGAAATCGTCGAGTGATCTGATTGCACCCATATTTTAAATTGGTCATCTTCATGATTTACCACCGTAAATGGGAGGCCAAAAATCGTCCTTACATGGCTGTTCAAGGACACTTCTTCCACTACTTTGTATTCCACGTCTTCATGCTGCAAAATGCGGATATAATTCTCGATATCAGACCGGGTCGAGCTATTTAATAGCCTAATCTCCCGAGTAAAGTAGTCGTAGAAATGATCATCAAAATATTTCAATCCCTTAAGCAAGGGATATTTCGAAGTGTAAAAATAGTTTGGATTGATCCAAAGCGGCAAAAACAATGATCGGTCGCCTATCTCCTTGCCATTCCTCTCTGCCTGCTTCATTTGATCAACCTCTATCACCACATAAAGCCCCATGGTAAGGCCCATGGTGACAAAAATCGCCACCAATGTCGTCTTGACGGGAAAAGTCCTTTTGATACTGCTAGTGGTGAGGATTTGCGGATTTGTCTCAATCGATTTCATAAATTTGGCTCTCTGGTTGTCATACTTTTGTCTCTCTAGTTCCTCATTAAGGCTACTATATGATCTAGTACCCCCCGGACTCATACTTGGCGCTAGAACCCGGGGACATCTCACTAAGATCGACCCATTCCTCCCGCCAAAGTGACGGCCAAAGCAATGTACTCTACTCCGAAGAATCATCTTATCTTAAAAATGATAATTAATTTGTGCATCTAATTATTCATTATACGATTCCTGTATATTACGAGTTTCCTTTATACTACAGTTCATCTTCTAAGTCAGCCCAGCTTTTCCCTGTATCTTCCAATCTATCAAACATTTCCTTGACCTCTTTTTTTAGTTTTTCTTCTGCAAGTTTATCTGGTTTTGAATGTTTTGGATGTCTTGGATCGTGCTTTTTCGGTACTTCGTACTTTTTTGGCACTTCATACTTTCTCTTAGGGTTAGGAACATCCTTTGGGAATGCTCTCTTTGGGTCCTTATTAGGAATTTCCTTGTTTGAATCCTTCTTTGAGTCTTTCTTATCGCTCTTTGTGTTCTTTGCCTCTCTTGGCTCTACACTCATCATTCCTAGTCTCTGGGCAAGGCTCTTGCCCGCATCGCTCATGGGCCCCTCCAGAGGGCCCTCCAGAGGACCCTCCTCTTCGTTCACTTCCTCGTCAGTGCTCACGAACTCGTCACTGTCATCTGCTGGCGTACCAATGCCCAATCTTGCAGCAAAAGACTTTGCGGCATTCGTCATCTCAGGACGTTCCTCCTCCTCCTCGTACTGGTCATCCTCATTCTTCTCTTCCGCCTCTTGCTCCTCCACCACCTTCTTTTGCTTGGGACGCCTGTTCCTTTGTCTTTTTCCACTGCCAGCACTCAGAGGGGGAGTACTCAACTGCTGTGGTTGTGCCCATTTACTAGGCAATGGGTCACTTTTCCCCACCTTCTTTATCTTGCTGTCTTGATCATTGGCCTTAACCACTAACGATTCGTCTGTCGCCCATTTGGACGGTAATCCAGTCATATCCACTGAGACAAGGGTGATGACATTGATTTTTTGATATGAGACAGCCTTATATGCACGATGAGATGAAAAATTTATGTAACGTCCCAATCCTCCTATCCATCTAGAGAAATAAGAACTTTAAAAGTTTAACACTATTTTCGTGATCAGCCTCCTCGATACGCCTTCCTGAATACAGCATCACAGTTACCGCATCCACGCCATCAATACGCCTATTCTATGACATGTTTAACGTCTACTATTCTCCTGCACAATGCCCGCAATAGGCTGCACCCATCCGTTTGCTCCGTTCGAGCCACGCGGCCAATTTCGGTCGCCACAACCATCGCGGTTGGCTGTTAAACCCTGGTCCTCGGAACCCATCTCGGGGACCTAAGATCATGATATTAGGCTCAAGTAATCAATGGCTCGTCAGTTAGTAAGTTACCCTTGTTACCTCCTCTAACCATTGGCTCACTTTTTGTTAACCAATCCCCAAATTCTGAACGCTTACTAACATTTACTAAAAAAATCTTGCCCATACCGAGCACCAGTTTCAGGGGACAGCAAAGGGCCGAGCACTCCAAGGTCGGAACTCCCAAGTTTAAATATAAGTGAATCGGGGGACCTTTAAGATTAAATCAAATCTATAATATCAATTGATAGGAAAGGGTGGTAATTATCAACGATGTCAGCTAAAACATTCTCAGATTTTAAACTTGCAACTGAATTGCCTGCTTGGAAGACTCTTCAAGAAGTCTACGACAAGGAAGGTAAGAAATTCAATGTTAAAGAGGCTTTTGAAAAAGACCCAAAGAGATTCGAAGAATTCTCTAGAACTTTTGATAACTTCGATGGATCAAAGATCTTGTTTGATTTCTCCAAGAACTTGATCAATGAAGAAATCTTTAAGGATTTACTTGAATTGGCCAAGGAAGCTAAGGTTGAAAAATTGAGAGATGCTTTATTTGCTGGTGAACATATTAACTTTACCGAAGACAGAGCCGTTTACCATGTTGCCTTAAGAAACAGATCTCACAAGAAGATGGCCGTTGATGGTAAGGATGTCACCAAGGAAGTTGATGATGTCTTGGACCACATGAAGGAATTCTCCGAAGAAATTAGATCTGGTAAGTGGACCGGTTACACCGGTAAAGCCATTACTGATGTGGTTAACATTGGTATTGGTGGATCTGATTTAGGTCCAGTCATGGTGACCGAAGCATTGAAGTCTTACTCTAAACCAGGTTTAAATGTTCATTTCGTTTCCAACATTGATGGTACTCACTTGGCCGAGACCCTCAAGAACTTGAACCAAGAAACTACCTTGTTTTTGGTTGCTTCCAAGACTTTCACTACCGCTGAAACCATCACCAATGCTACTTCTGCTAAGCACTGGTTCTTGAAGAAAGCTAAGGAGGATAAATACATTGCTAAGCATTTTGCTGCTTTATCCACCAACGAAAAGGAAGTTGAAAAATTCGGTATCGACACCAAGAACATGTTTGGTTTTGAAAGTTGGGTCGGTGGTCGTTACTCTGTATGGTCTGCCATTGGATTATCTGTTGCCATCTACGTTGGTTTCGAGAACTTCAACAATTTCTTGAAAGGTGCTGAAGCTGTTGATAAGCACTTTACTGAAACCAAATTGGAAGATAACATTCCTGTGATTGGTGCCTTACTCTCTGTTTGGTACACCAATTTCTTTGGTTCTCAAACCCATTTGGTTGCTCCATTCGATCAATACTTGCACAGATTCCCTGCTTACTTGCAACAATTGTCTATGGAATCCAATGGTAAATCTGTCACCAGAGGTAACATTTTCGCTAACTACCAAACCGGGGCTATCTTATTTGGTGAACCAACCACCAATGCTCAACACTCTTTCTTCCAGCTTGTTCACCAAGGTACCAAATTGATTCCAACTGATTTCATCTTGGCTGCTAAGTCTCATAACCCAATTGAAAACAATTTACATCAAAGAATGTTGGCTTCAAATTTCTTTGCTCAAGCTGAAGCATTGATGGTCGGTAAGGACGAAAATAAGGTGAAATCCGAAGGTGCCACCGGGGGATTGGTTCCTCATAAAGTTTTCACTGGTAACAGACCAACCACTTCTATTTTGGCTCAAGAAATCACTCCAGCTGCTCTTGGTTCTTTGATTGCTTACTACGAGCACGTCACCTTTGTTGAAGGTGCCATCTGGAACATCAACTCTTTCGACCAATGGGGTGTCGAATTGGGTAAGGTTTTGGCCAAGGTTATTGGTAAAGAATTGGATGACAAGAACGATGTTAAGACCCACGATCCTTCCACCAGAAACTTGATTAACCAATTCAAGAAATGGTCTGATTAGTTATATAGTTAATTGATCGTTATTGAGTGGATTGCTGTAGTGTATATAAGTCGAGCGAGATGAGAAGACTTAAGATAGAGCTAAAGTGAAATAAATCACCAAGTTTGAATAATGTCAGAGACGTTAGAGAACCCCATGAGGGTCATGGCGGTGGTGAATAGTCCAGATCATCCAGAGGGTAATCTTGAAGAAAGACTCGTTGACAGGGTCAAGACGTTTGAGGAGATGAATAAATTCTTTGACGATTTCGATGAGGCAGTAGCGATCCCCAATGAAGGACATATAAAGTACGAAGTGGGGAGCGACGGCTTGGTGGTGATGATAGTGGACACTTTAGAATTGAGAGACAAGGTCCTCAGCTTTATTGATGCGAAATAGTAGAGAACATACAAAGCGTACCAGACTTAAGTCATAGGTGCACATTCCATATTTCCATACATAAAAATATAAAAGTATCAGAAGCATGAATAATACAATAAACTATCTACATAAGCTTCCAATTCTCATTCCCACTCTCATTTAACTCTTGCAACTTTCTTTGCACTCGTTGTAAGACTCTCGTTATCGTTTGCTTTTTGTCCCACTTTATCCTTTACACAAAATCCAGATTTATCTACCGAGTGAATAACACGGATAACACACATCATTGACAATGGAAGATTGGAGAAGAATCGATATTGATGCTTTGGAGCCGGAGAATCATCTCTCCAAGGAAGAATTGATTCCTGACTTGCCTCCGACTTCACACGAAGAAATAGTGGCCATTTCAAAGCAAGTTAGATCGTCGTTGTCCCTGGGACAATTTTTGGAAGCATTGGCATTGGCCTTGGATAATCCACCTTACGTTGCTAGTCCAGAGACAAAGAATTTGCATGCGGAAACGGTATTTGAAGTTTTATGCTCAATCAAAAATAATCATAGTTTTAATGATATCTCAGGATTCGTCAAGAAATTGAATCAAACTCAACAAGAAAATTTGGTTAAATACTTGTACAAGAACTTATCCACCAGTTATGGAGCCAACCAGGGGGCTCTTTTATTGAACTGGTTCGAGAAAACCGTCGAAATTACTGGATTGGGGGCTATAGTAAGATATATGACCGATAGAAGAACCGTTTGAAAAACATTGTTTGTATAAGTACATATATTACATAAAACATTGAATATTAAGATTAGATTAACGTACTGGTGCTCCGCACGCTCTTGTCGTGTCTTTTTCCCCGTTCCACACTCTGATTTGCTCTTTTAGATGGGGTAAGTGGTTTGGGCCTGAATGGTGTAAGTGGGACAGGACTACTCATGATTAAGTTTTCAAAGATCGACCGATCGTCGAATAAATTGTCTTCAAGCACTCTGAATTTGGGTGGTGACATGAGCTTCATTGGTGTTTGCGTGGGCTTTGGACGTACAATTGTAGTCAAGTCTATAGACTCATTCAATCTCGACAGGGTCTCGTTATCTGGTTTTTGTTCGTTGGTTTCTTTATTCGCAAAGCTAGTCTTAAGAGAGAGGTTATCGTTCTGGAGTGCTATGGTATCCTGTTTAAGTATCGCATTGTCTGCTTTTACTTTTGAGTGCTCCTGCTCAAGCTCTGAAAGACTCAGCTTTAATGTAGTTATTTCCAGTGTAAGACCTGAATTGGTTTGTTTGAATGTCAAGTTTTCGTGCTCTAATGTTGAGTTTGTCTCTGCAAGCTTGACCTTGTCTGCTTCTAGGGTTGAAATGCTCTGTTTTAATTGTGTTATCACCCTTTGGAACTCTTCTGTTCTTGATTCACTATGTTTCAACTTTTCAGCGGTCTCCAAAAAATCTTGCTGGAGATTTGCACTTTCGTGCTTAATCTTGACAAGCTGCCTCTGTTTCTCGTTGAGTTGTTCACTGTGCTCAGTCTCTTTCAACAGCATTGTTTTCTCAAGACTCTTGTTCTGCTTGTCCAAAAGATGCACCGCATCTTCTGATTCTTTGACTCTCAGCTGCAATTGACTCTTCTCTGTGTGGAGGCCTTGCATGTTGCTGCTCATACTCTCAATGGCTTGATTCTTTTCAGCCAATTCACTAACGGTTTCTTTATAGATGCTTTCTGACTCCTCTGAAGACGTCTTGAAATAGTTGAGCTTCTCGGAGAGCTGCTGCTTCTCTTCTTTAATGAGCGAGATTTCCTCCCTTAAACTCTGCAACTCACTCTTGTCTTTTCTTGGCTTCAATACGGCTAACCTAGGTTTTGCTCTTTTAGTAGGGGAAATAATCTTTGGATTAATATTTCTTCTATTCCTTGATGGGCTCAATGATGATGCTGTAGGTTTGGCATAGTGAGGTAAGTTTGGAAGTGCTGTTGTTGTCCGTGAAACAGTATTTCGCAACTTAAATTTCGCAACAAGATCAGCAATGTTCCAAAATGTCGATTTGATCAAGGTAGCATCTCCTTGAGGGTTCATGTGAAGAACCAAGCTTATCTTTGAATCTTCCACATCTTTAAAGATCAAGTTGGTGATTAAATTCGAAGATCGGCCTCCATAATCTCTTCTCGTTAGCATTTGCGTGATCGCTGACATGTTAATATTGGCAAACACATTAGAATCTACGATGGAGTCATGAAACCTCTCATTTCCAATCAAATCTATATAGGATACCTTGGTGTTCCCCTCGAAAAAGGAAAGTACAAGACATGATCTGCTCGAGTGGTCGTTGTAGGTAGTTTTCTTGGTTTTCCTATAGGAAAAGATTTGATCAATCAAATGGGAAGAAGTGGAGGATGTCACAGCTCTCTTTGTCACTTGTTGTTCAATGGGGACGGTACTTAGATACTCCTTCTTCACTCTGGTGCCATGTAAAAGGTCCTCTATGTATTTATTTTCCCTGACTTCAAAAGCGGTGATTTCAGCATCAGCTTTACGTTGCTGCAACCTCGCTAACTGAAGATTCGCAACCTTTTTCACTGTAGTGGTCTTGCCAGCACCTGTGGGGCCCATAAAGATAAAAGACAGAACGGTATCATTCGGAATATTGATTAAATCATCATACTGTGTATTGGGGGAATTTTCATGAAAGATCTTGGAAAAGGTGTATTCCTTGGTCTCGAACGAAACTTTCCGATCGGAGAGCTGCAGAAACACCTCGGCACTATTGTCATTGCCCTTAATCTTTAGGTACAACGGAATGGTCATTAGAGAGCAGCTACTAGAAATTATTACGGTTGGATCTGGCCTCTTGGGTCTAATATTGTCAACTTTACTTATCAGAGACGATGGTGATTGTTTACAAATAGGCTCGTTTAGGAAGATAGAGCTTCGTCAATTGCTGCCTGCCAGATTCTTCACGACCTTCGCGAGGAAGAAAAAGATCGAACAGATCGAAGTCCAGCTCGAGTCTCCACGGGAGTTTGGAAAGTTTGGGGACGGTTTCCGTGGTGACTACTCCCATAGCAGGTCCTTCCACACGGAACTCAGTAAGCGAGGGGTCGACTGCCCAAAAAAAGTAAGGTGTGCACAAAAAGCGTATACAATTTGTGTGGTTTTTCAGGTCTTTTTTCTCTGATACCATCTACTATTCTAATCTTCTGTAATCCTCTGTAATCCTATCCAATTCTCTCATCTTCTCTTCTTTCTTCTCTTTTCTCTCCGTTTTCCGTTTTCCGGATACACCTTCCTTAGTTCAGTCCGTCATATAAGCAAGTGGAAAATGATGCGGGGCACTTTCACGATTTCCGAATATATAAAACTGTGGCCAATCCAACTATTGAAGCACAATTATTACTCATTATTCAAGCTATGTCGGTAAAGTTAAACTCAGGATACTCTATGCCCTTAGTGGGTTTTGGATGCTGGAAAGTGGACACCAGGATAGCAGCAGACCAAATCTACCAAGCCATCAAGGTGGGATACAGGTTGTTTGACCTTGCAGCAGATTATGACAATGATAAGCCAATTGGTGAAGGGATCAGAAGAGCCATTAAGGATGGATTGGTCAAGAGAGAAGAATTGTTCATCACTTCCAAGTTATGGAACAATTATCATAACCCAAAGCATGTGGGGCTTGCCTTACAAAAGATCTTGGATGATTTACAATTGGAGTACCTTGACTTATTTTTGATTCATTTCCCAATTGCCTTCAAGTATGTCCCAATTGAAGAGAAATATCCTCCAGGATTATACACAGGTGGCGATCATTTGGAATTTGAAAACGTCACCTTGGCTGACACCTGGAGTGGGATGGAAGAGCAAGTGAAGTTGGGAAAGACCAAATCCATTGGGATCTCCAACTTTAATGGGGCATTGATCTTTGATCTCTTGAAAGTGGCTAAGATTAAACCTGCTTCTCTTCAAATCGAACATCATCCTTATTTGCAGCAACCAAGATTGGTTGAATATGCCCAATCTGTCGGAATCGTTGTCACTGCTTATTCTTCATTCGGTCCTCAATCATTTTTGGAAATGAAACATAGGGATGCAGCAGACGCTCCTACTTTGTTTGAGCATGCCACTATCAAGACAATTGCTGACAAGCACAAGAGAACGACTGCTCAAGTATTGCTTAGATGGGCAACACAAAGAAAAGTTGCCATCATTCCAAAGTCCAATAACCCCGACAGATTGAAGAAGAATTTGGAAGTCAATGACTTTGACTTGACCAAGGAAGAAATCGACGAGATTGCCAAATTGGACAAGAACTTGAGATTTAATGACACTTGGGACTGGGATGAAAAGAACCCTATACCAATCTTTGTATAGATCCATATAAATTATATAACTTTTATTTTATATAATTTTTTTAAAGAGAATCAAGAACGGCTTTTCTTCCTACAGTTAATAACTTGAGACGAGATACAAAATCATCTCTGTTCAAGTAAGCTCCGCATAAACGTCTTTTACCGGTGAACTCGGTTCTGGAATGGAAACATCTCCAATTGTCAAACAAAAGAGCTTGGCCCGGTTTCAATTGATAAAAGAATTCATTCTCCTTATCCGAGATGATCTTGTACCAATTCTTGATTGCCTTATAAAACTTAGGAACATCGTTAGGGTCAGCCCAATTATCCATCGTGGACCTATCAGATTGGTTCCAGCGCACCTGGATTAGTTCACCTTGTTGGTCCAATTTAAAGATAGGTTGAGGAATGTCAGGCTGAATGCATACATTCTCTTCTCCGGCCGAATGGGCAGGGACTCTAATTTTGGTTAAAAGGTCGAAATCCTCCGGATGTCTTTCTTTCAATAATTGGGCACAATAAAAGGCATCAACCAATGAGGTGGTGCCCCCAGTACCATCATGGTAGAGCAAATGGAACAATTGAAGACCAGGAGTGTCTGACCAATAAGTACCATCAGTGTGGGAAGAAATATCGAAATTGGTGTATGCGGTATCATTTTTGGATAAATCACTCGTGAAATCCCAGAATCCTCCGTAATGAGTGGGTCTTATGTAAGTGATTTGCTCACAAAGCTTTTCAGTATCCTCTGGGTTTACCGGCACATTATCGATCAATGTGAAGCCATATTTGTGGGTTTTCAAACACCAGTCGGCGATGGCCGCGGGATTTTCATCGCTAGCAGCCATGACTTCATTATAATCGACATGAGGAAGGTTTTTTTTGATGTAATCTACCGTCCAATATTTTCTAGGTAATTTTTCTGCCTCGCCCTTAACCTTTGCCGAAAGGGGCACAAATCTTGGGTTATATGAGTGTAGACGTAACCAATCTGCGCCGTAACTACTACGGTGGTTATCCTGGCTCCAGGTAATTTTCACCGAGTCACCTTCGGTAGATACATCCACCGGATGAATGTCATCGTCGATAGTGCTCGAGTTGAATAGTCTTTGCTTGGTGACGTCAAAGTAGCATTCTTTGCATCTACAATTGTCACGAAGCCAGACGTTGTGGAACTTTGAGGACTCGCCGTCATCCCAGTTGACCTGAGTCTCGTGGCTTCCACCTTTTGCGTTTTGAATTGAAGCTGTCATGGTTGATCAAAAAGTGACCGAGTGGGTTTCCTGGGGAAATTTTTCACCACTTTCTCGGTGCACTCTGCCGGAAACCCTCACTAAGTTTCCCCATAAAATTCCCTACGAATGGGCCACGAGACAAATCCGCTTATCTCGCGAATATCGGGTAGTTTCAGAGGGAAGCAAATTAAAAGCCCTCATTTGCTCAAGGGATATTTGACCATAACAATAATCACGTTAATGGATGAGATATAAGTCTTTGTCCTTAAATACATCTAAGCTAAGCGGGCGATAATTGATATCTTTTCCTTTATTGCTCGATTAGGGATTGTCATTCATGACTACAGATACCGAAACCACCGAGTATCATCGGCCAAGTATCGTCAGTAATGGAAGTTTTAGCCAATTACACCATCCAGATTGGGTGTCGATGGATGTATGCCAGTTAAGTAAATCTTTGTATAATAGTGAAGAGCAACCTCTTAATGAAGCAGCAAGAGACTTGAAAGTAAAGGCATTAAATGAAGCAATAAATAATCGGCAATATGACGTATTGATTGAGTACCTGCGTTCTTCCGAAGGGTTGGTGGATAATAATCTTAGACGTAAGATTTGGCCCACGTTATTGGGGGTTGAAAGGCAAGATTTGGCGCCGGTGGCGGCCAAAAACTCTCCTGTGTTGTCCGATGGCGGAACATCTTTATTGTTTGAATCATTTGATAATCCTCCTCATAAGGATGAGGACCAAGTGATGTTGGATGTCCAACGATCTTATGTCATGTGGACCCATCTTCAATCCTTGCTGCAGCCGAATCAAGTGGATTCTTATACCAATATTTACTCCAAATCAGACCTTGCCCGGTTGAGGAAGTCGTTGGCGAGCTTGATTATTCAAATGCTCAGAAAATACCCCATGTTAAACTACTACCAGGGGTACCATGACATTGCCAGTGTGGTGTTGATTGTATGCTGCCATCGTGACGGGAATCTCGACATCGCCAACGATTCTCTAGCGTTCCAGGTGTTGGAGAAATTGACCATCTTCCATCTCAGAGACTTTATGATTAATGACATTAATCTTTCCATTAGCCATTTAAAGTTGATCCCGGCGATATTGGAAGTGGCAGACCCTACCTTCTTTGCCCTCATAAGGCAAACTAGTACAATGTATTCCATGACAAATTTTGTGTATTATGATTATAATTTTTTCCAAGGTTTATCTTCCATTTTAACAATATTTAGCCATGATATCACCAACATGCGCCAAGTGTTGTTGATTTGGGATTTTTTCATGAGTTACGGTTCGATTTCAGTGGATCTTTACATTTACGCTGCATCATTATTATATTTCAAAAACGATATTTATTTGCAATTAGCTGTGGACTTAGATGATGATCAAAATTTCGATGAAGTAGATAAAGACTTGTTGCACTCATTAGTGTCTCCCTCCAAATTATTTGCCAACATAACCGATCTGGATCTTATCAAGATCTTGAATAAGGCCAAAGACCTCGTTGAAAAATTCCCCTATGACTCTGTGGAGAATTCAGAGACGACGTTTGATATTTGGTTTAAGGAGTATTGTCGAAACTCGGTGTTGATGAACACTTCTCCCTTGACGAGATCTCTGGAGATCAATGATTTCGATATTACAGCATTAGAGGACTTGATCAAGGTACAGGAACGGGAGATTGGGCTGTTCCAAGCATATACCAGTGCGTTGGCTAGTAAGATCTTGGAGCAACAAGAAACCCTCAATAGCTCCATGGTCTCCGATGGCTCGCAATTTAATCTGTTATCATCATCAATTTCATCTTTTAATTCTGATTCGTCCATCAACACCAAGATCGCCAATACGTCGTCGATGGTGTTGAAAAAGCTCATGGAGCTTTCTAAAACTAAGTCTCCCGATAAAGAGTCGTCGCCCCCTAATAATGGCTTCCCCAGTATATACAAGATAAGTTGCACTGTTGGGATCATTGGGTTCTTGATCCATTATTTCTTCTTTAAAGATCTGAACTACAACATTTTTAGACATCTTGGCAAGTTTACTTTAAACACAGACACATTACATTTACTTTTACAAGAATTTATGAGAATCACCAGTGGAGTGAAACATGAAGCTACAAACCTTCTTCAAGGGGTATTTGGCACCTGCAATGACCTGGTTCCAAGTAGCTCTGTTGTGGGCCAAGTGGGCTTAGGAACAATGAGAGATTCCATCTACAGCAGTGTATAAAGACCCCTATATTTTGTATATAAAGAATGTGTTTTTTTCAAATTTACTTTTGCTCAATCTCATATATGAGAACAGCATCAGTGTATGCCGAACGGCCCCATCCTCTATTTCCACTTGCACTCACCATGAATCTTCCTGTTTCGTCCACATATAGATTACTCAAGATACCTCCATGGTGTCCGGGGATAATGGTAAAGGGGGTTGCTGGTTTTTTACTATTGGCCGATCCTCCGGTGAAGTCATCGTAGAGCTTTAAATTGTACAATCTGATATTATCATTAGATCCACATAAAACGTAATCGCTATTGGGCATGGTAGAAATCGCACTCACGGGACCCGAGATCTTGGGGAACAGTAAGAGCCTTGATACGTTGGGGATCATGATCAGTTTCCGGGAATTAGGATCTCTTTTATGAGGTTTCTTGATGGAAATCTCCTCCACGGTACTGTTTCTGCGTCCAGCATAAATAAATTCACCACAACTGGACCATTTGGCAGACATACACCATGGCGGAGTGGTAGCTGTAGTGCCTAGTTGTAAAACAGGAGCATCGGTTCTGGAATCCCAAAGTCGTATGGTTCCATCAATACTAGAACTTAAAAATACATTATCATTAGTGAAGGTTTGATTTTTTATCGTTGAACTATCAGTTTGTAATTTTGGTGGGGCCTTATCGGAACTTTCACTCACCTTTCTCTTTTCTTCCTCACCTTCGTTATCACTGTCTCCAAACAAGGAATCTATATCACTTTTATTATCCTCAACTTTTGTATCATCTTCAAATGAAAGACTCAAATCCGTCAATCCCATTGGTCTATATTCTATGCTGGATACCTGACCTGAGCTTCCACGAAATACATTAGTACAATCTCCCGTATTGAGATCCCAACTTCTAATAGTTTTATCCCATGATCCAGATAAAAAGCTATTTTCTTGACTATTAAGCTTGATTACAGAAACAGCATCATTATGGCCGTTTGTTTTATCACCATCTCGGAAATAATGGTGAATTGCTCCTTCATTGTACCTCATAGTGTATAAAGAAATACCCCCCGAGAGAACTCCAGAGAGACACCAATTCCCATTTCTTTCCACTCCAAGTGAATACACCGGGTTAACTTTTGGTTCATAAGTAGCCGACCCGGAAATAAAGTCATTGAGCTTGATTTTTGGCTGTTCTTTCATCAATTGTTCCTTAGTTAATGGTTGTTCATTCTCCCAATATGATGATATCACTCCTGCCTTGGTTATAGTATCGACCATATTATGCTTCTGTGCCATTGTCAAGGGTGATTTACCCTCCACTGATGCTATGAAATCGTACTTTCTTATAAACCCATCTTCACCCCCGGTGAGAATCCATTTGGGCCCATAACTAAATGCAAGAGAATGACATTGTGAGGTATACGGTATGGCCACCGACGGTATTATATCAAAGTTAGAAAGGGTCTTTGCCCTGGAAATTATCTCTTCTCTCGTTTCCTCCTTGATTTGATGATCTATCTTTTCTCCATTCTCCTTCTTGGACTCGTCGTTCTCCAGTAAAGTATCCTTAGCATCGGTGAACTTGTCTTCCTTTTCATCATCCACCATTGCATCAGGATCGGGCCTTTCTTGGTCAATGCGTTCCTGGATGTCTTTTGGGCTTTTGCGAGGAGAATCATGGGCTTTATCTTGGTCAGCTTTCTTTTCACCGTCTATCTCCATTTCATCTACCTCTTCATCATCATTGTCATCTTCGCCTTCCTCTTCATCTTCTTCGCCCTCTTCATCTTCCTCATCATCATCTTCTTCCTCTTCGCCCTCATCCTCGTCGTCGTCATCGTCCTCTTCTTCACCCTCGCCCTCTTCTTGGGTCCCCTGGGTGCCCTCATTGCCGGCGTCCTCATCGTCGTTCTCGTCTGCACCGTATTCGTTTTCCCCTACATCTTGTTCTTCATCGTCGTCGTTCACGTCCAGAGTCTCCTTATTGTCTTGAACATCGAAAATATCATCTTCCAACGACATCTCTACAGTTTAGATGATGTGATAAGATGTTTAGTTTATGTTGATAATCTCCAGTGCGTTTTCGGTTATATGCCGTCTATTTTTAAAAATATATCTACATTAAATTATACCTACAATTGACTACAATTGACTGAGTATGAATAAAGCTTGAATTGAGTATACCAAGATTCTAATCAAAGTTATTTATTCTACTAATTAATTTATTCGTAGATCCAGGAGAACAAAGCTGGCTTGTAATCAACCAATTCTTCCTTCTTGAACCACAAGTTGATTTCCTTGTTAGCAGATTCAACAGAGTCAGAACCGTGGGCAATGTTTCTACCAACATCAATGGCGTAGTCACCTCTGATGGTACCTGGAGCAGAAGCCAATGGGTTGGTTGCACCCAAGATAGCTCTACCTTGCTTGACAACGTCCTTACCTTCCCAGACAGTAGCCAAGACTGGACCAGACAACATGTACTTCAAAAGACCACCAAAGAATGGCTTGGATTGTAAGTCGGAGTAGTGTTCTCTCAACAAACCTTCAGATGGTTGAACCAATTTGATACCAACCAATTTGAAACCTCTGTTTTCGAATCTACCCAAGATTGGGGAGATTAAACCTCTTTGGACACCATCTGGCTTGATAGCAATGAAAGTTCTTTCGTCGGACATATTTGATACTTAGTTATTGGATGGTGAAATTGATTCAGTCGCTGAAAAAATTCCTCAACAGAAAAAATTTCAAACCGGTAGCGACACGCCACGTGGATAAACTGGATCAAGGCAATGATAGTGAAGCAAGGAGAATGAAGGCAGTGAAAGCAGTGAAAGTAGTGGAAGCTGAGAGGTAAAACGCTTACAGGCAATGGTATACTACAGTGTAATGGTGACCTCGAAGACAACATTAATGAAGCTTTAAAGTGTGGCTCAACCGGTGTCATGTGTCTTTCTCCATGCTTTGACATTGCTGGACTAAACTTCGACTACATCCTGACTAAATGCCTCAATGCCCTACTTTCATGCCCATGTTTCCTTCTTTACGTTTCCCCATTACGTTTCCCTAAATCTCCTCTCCTTAATGCTCTCTTCTGGTTGCAAGGCTTGCCTGCATATGCCCAGATATATATTATGTTTACAAACAAACTTTTGGCGCAACAGAACCAACCATGCAAGAAACACCAAACAGCCCTTTGAGGTCAAGTACCTTTGCCAACATAGACGTGGACGCTAAGGGTAACAAGAGGGGCCCCGATACGCCATTGAGCAGCATTAGGAGCAACAGTAGAAGAAAGCTTGCGGAAAACCCCAAGAGGAAAAACATCAAGTATATCCATGCCACCAAAGATGAAAAAGAGATCCTTGAATTGCATTTCCAAAACTGGATGAACCAGGAGAATTTACATAAATCTACTCAACTTTTAGACTTTATGAGCCTCGAAAGAAAATTCTCTAGAGAAGCCATGACCGACCAATAAGCATTAAAGACATTCAGCATATATAATAAATACATCTATCTTTGATTTAACCTTTCCTTTTCCTCTTGTCGTGTACCTCTTTTAACCAAATCGTTTTTGAGCCAATAAAGCGCCAACGGATGTAATGACTCTGCCAATGGGAGTCTTATCTCTGAAGTGGCCTCATCGATATAAACCCCTTCAATGTTGGTGAATTTGATATCGTTCACCGATCTCTTTTCAGTTATTTCTCCGTTATTTATATGGTAAACCGTATCACACCATTGAGTGCCCAATCCATCGAAAATATGTGTGGCATAAACTACGCAGCACTTTCTTTCCACACACTCACTCTTTAAGAACTGAAGCAACCGCAGTCTTACTACGACATCAAGGTCAATGGTCACTTCATCAAGCAAAAGTAATCTCCATGGTTTAAGCAACCCCATACATATTTGCACCCGTCTTCTTTCTCCATCAGAGATTCTTGTCATGCTCCATTCCGAGTCTATATCCAATATCTTGACCAAATTATCTCTTCTATCCTCAAACACATTACCCCCAACAGAAGCAATCAACTCCAGAACCGGTATATCTCTCTTGACCATCGAACTAGCTGCCCACTCAGTACCTAAATATGTAATGAAATTATTTATATCCGAATTATGTTGAGCGTGTCTATCGGGGGAAAACTCAAAGGGATCAAACCCTCCAAGCTTTAAACTTCCCTTTTTAATAAGACTCTTACCCGCTAAGATCTTTAATAGCGTCGATTTTCCTGCTCCATTGGGCCCCACCAAAAGATTGGTCGATCCCCAAGGAATTTGCAAGCTGATTTTCTCAAGGCCAGCCACAGACGACGAGGCATACTTGTAGGACAAGTCCTTAGTCTCAATGGCTAGCGTGTGGTCATCTAGAAAACCTCTAGTCATATTGAATCCCTACTGTAATATTTCACCAAATTTATTTTATCTACGTCATCTGCGAACTTAAACATGTGACATACTTTATACACTTTTTACTCGAGCTCCTTGAGCCACACAAGTACTTCCTCCTTAGCCGGCGTATTTTCAAGCTTGCCAAAGAGATCTTGTAAAGACTCGCGGAAATTGGCATGGTGATGCTTAATGAACTTCCTAAAACAGGTTTTAAGAAGCCCCTTGCACTCATAGAAAAGCCATTGGAGATCTACTTCAGCCAACTCCTCTTGATCTTCTTCATTAAACTCCTTCTTTATGATCACTTTTGAATCATTCGGCACATCCAATTTCTGAGTGATGGCATTCAAATTCTCAACTATATTATCAAACAACGTCAAAATCAATTTCTCAAACTTTTCATTATCAGCAAAATTCGTCAATACTCTATTAACAGACTCCATACACGCCACATTGCTGATGATTAAATTGTGACTTCTATCCACGGAATTAGTGATTAAGTATTTCGGATCAAGAATTTCAAATTCAATCAAATATTCTAAAAACAAAAATACCACTTGTGGTTGATGAGACCAGATTCTAAACACCGCTTCCACTATCCAATTCTGCCTAAGAGCAATTTGCTCCTCGGTGAGATTTAACTCATCCATTTGGGGCTCCTCAGCACCGTATTCTATGGGGGCACCACTCAAATACTTCAATTTTTTCTTATCTCTTGATAAAATACTCACCACCGAATAGATCGATCTTGATCCAATATAAGCATAGGTAGCAAAGAATAAATTGATGAGGAACCGGTCACTATTGATCTCTTCTTGTTCATTCAAGGTCAGAGTCACTTCTTTATAAAATTCATTAAACTCTTTATTAGTCTTCCAAGTGGCCACCACAAAATCATACACCTTAGTGGCAAGTACACTGAATGGAAGCTCATTATCGGAAAATATGTAAGACAACTCATCTTGTGGGGAAGGATTGGGCTTGGCCAAAACCGCAGCTCTTTTATCATTATGGAACTTCTCTACCTGCTCTCTAGATCCTTCTCCATATAAGGCAGTGTCATACTCTATGAGATATTGCAATTCATTTTCAAACAAACTGATATCAAGGTAACGATTGAATTCGTCAAGCGATATGATTTCATTGGTCTCGGGGTCCACAGTAACAAAACTCTCTTTTATTCTATTCTTGTTTGACAATCTAACTTCCTTGGCAATCAAGTTCTTGATAAATGTCTTTTTCGGGTGAGAATTCAACCCACTGAGCTTCTTGGAGTCATTTATCCACTCATCCCATTTCCAACTGAATTCGAAATTAGAGATTTGGGTGGTCATCCAGTCCAAGAATCTAATCTTTAATTCATAATCCAAAGTTTCCAAGTTTCTGTAGAGATATCTAATGGCTCTTCCAAACACAGGAGCAATTGATTCTGGTGATTCCTTACAACAGGCAATCAACACAGTATAATAGTAAATCTCATGATTCAAAGTGTTTGGAAGTTGATAAATCATGGTCAATATACTCTCCACGGCAATATCTTCGATTTTCCAAGTAGATAATGGCGGTACATTCTCGCCAGCTTTATTGTCCTTATCTATGAGAGATAATTGGTCAATAGAAGATCCTGGGGGGGCGAAAAGGTCTTTATGGAAGTAAAGATCCAAAATCGACAATTGAATCGAAGTTTCGTTTTTGTTGAATGACAAATTGGTTAAAATATCAAAGGCCAAGTCCTTTAAGAACAACCCAAAGTATGAACCTATAGCTGGAACAGTTTCGAACTCCGTGGAGTTATACACTTGGAATAACAAACGAGCATCATTATACCATAATTCATCAATTGATCCCGTGGGGATATACTTCTTTAATGCATCGTTACTTGGAACAGAGAACTGGGGCAATTGGTGCTTGACGAGTTCGTTAGAAATAGGATTGTTCTTTAATGCCACTTCTATAATTGGATTAAGATGTTCGGAGAAATCGAGAAACAATCGGTTTTTCAACCCACTCCAATCCTTTTCAGGACCTTGAAGTTCCACCAATGATGGGCGAATCAAGTCTATGAGTACTTGAGGCTTATAAGGGAGGTCGAAGTTGCCCAATCTGCTATCAAATGGTTGTAAAAGTAAACATGAAGATGGAGAAAGAATCTTGAAATCATGAGCTCGCTCGATCAAGGCATTCACCTGATCCTTTATATCGTCTGAGTTATGGTTGCTGAATAAGTATGGAACAGATATCAAGACATTGAAAAAAATCTCTTCAGCAATCCCATTTCTCTTTTCGGGGTCAGTATTCTGTAATTCAATAGCCGTCTCCAAGAACTGATTTAAAACTTTTATAACCCCATCATTTTCAATAATAGGCGATAAAGTCGCCAAAAACTTCAAGATTGATTTTATATTGTTGAAGACACCGGCACTCTCTGTTTTCTCTTCCCGGTAAGGTTTACTGACATCATTTTTCATTTCCACGTCAGAAGTCTGGTCAGTGACAGAATCAAGCATTTGCTGGATCTTAGCATGGAAAAACTCAACGACATACTTGGCAACCACAAAGTTTTTCGAGTTGCAAATAAGCACCAAGTTGCTCAACGAGGTTATTTTCTGAGGTTGTTCTATCACCAATGCATGGAAAGTATCCAAGATAGCTGCTCTCAAATTATCAATTTTTTCGAATTCGGCAACAATGGGGTTGGAGATATAAGAGATATCATCCACTTGAGCTGCCAAATTGGCATTTTCACCTATTCTTCTAACATCTTTACATACATTGGATATAAGTTCTTTCACTGGGTCCATATGCTGTTTTTTCGAGTCCATGGGGAAATCATCCCCCACTGGAGCATTATCGGCCTCGAATTCATCTCTGGTTCTCTTCCCAGAACCAGCAAAACTCATTTCAATGTAGTTTATGATAACTAGAACCTTATATCTAGCTGAAAATTATCAAGTTTTCATTACACAATCCTCGCAAAAAGTTGTGCAGGAAACATAAACCTTCTTCGACTTTCAAGTAGAAAGAACAAATAAGCAAAATGACTCTTAAGGATGATATAGAACAAGGTGTGGTGCTCATGGATGGAGCCTTGGGCACTGAGTTGGAGGAGGTCATTTCTAAAACTTCAAAGATTCAGCCCCACCGCCATCCATTGTGGTCCGGAGTAGTACTCATGAACGATAGTGATTTAGTGAAAGAGGTCCACAGACGTTATTTAGATGCCGGGGCAAAGATCTTATTGACCAGCAGTTATCAATTGTCTTTTGCTGGGCTAAAAGAGTTTGCAGGACTCAATTTGCAAGGTGCAGACAAGTTGTGGACGTTATCAGTAGATGTGGCTGCTAATGCCATCAAAGAATACTCTGAGGGCAGGGACGTCGGCAACGTGTATATTTTGGGATCTGTGGGTCCCTACGGTGCATATCTTCATAACGGTGCCGAGTACACTGGAGACTACAACTCTGTTAGCGAGCAAACCTTGATAGATCATCATAAGGATTTGGTGGAAAATTTAATGAAAGATGATAGAGTAGAGGCATTAGCCTTTGAGACAATCCCCAACTTTGTTGAGCTCAAGGCAATCTTTAGTATACTCAAGATCCAATTCACCAAGCATGGGCCCAAGCAGTACTATATCAGCTTTACATTCCGTGATGCCAACCATATCTCTGATGGCACAAGCGTGGAGGAAGTCACCACTTATTTCGATGAAAACTTCAAGAAAGACGACACCTTGTATAAATCGTTCATTGGGTATGGTGTCAACTGTGTGGACTATGACTTGGTCAATGACATTCTCGTTTCTCTTAATGACGTCAACGTGAATAACTACCCCCTCGTTGTGTACCCCAACCTTGGATTTGACTATTTCAATGATGACGACGGTTACGAGGCTTATAGAAATCTCGATAAATGGAACAGGCTCACAACAGAATGGCTTGCACAACCTAACGTCAAGATAATTGGTGGCTGCTGTTCCACTGGACCACAAGAGATAAAGGCAGTTTCAAAGTTGTTAAATATATAACTACATGAATATTGATGTTTAATAATTCATTAAAATTATTATTTGATGGCTAGAGTCGATAGCAATTAGTCTAGCATTATCAATAAATTAATCTATATGTTAGCATAATTCGTAGTCATATGCACAGCAATTTTTCTTCATTAGTATTAAAAAAAAAAGATACGGGTATCGAGTTACAACTTAAGCTTTAAGCCAATCACGTAAAGACATCAACGACATTTGCCATCCCATGAATAATGTAACCATTCCAAGAGAAACATTCAAGACGAGCATTGTAGTGAGTCCATGTAATTCCAAGCTTTGGACAACAGGATCAGTTGATTCCATGAAAACCAACCCACCACAGAGCAAGGTGAAACTCACCAACAACTCTGTGAATGGTCTACCAGGTTCTGTCATTGACTTGTTTGGTGGTGAAATGATAAGCAAAACATAGGTGCACAATCTGAAAAAGCATCCAAACATAAATAATGATCCCCACAACATATGAATTTCTGTGGAAAGCATCAGCTCCTGAGCGTGCTTCGACATAAGGTATCCCGTCCAGAAAATGGTCAACACTGGGAAAGGGTTAGGGGAGAATCCAGGAGAAGCCTTGGCCACTCTTTCTATATCAACATCAGATTCTGACTCTTCTCTCAAGTAAGATTCCAAATGAGTGAGGGCCCGTTCCTTACGCCATTGGTTTGACTTAACCTCAGTTAACACGCCACAAAGACCGCAACCAATAAAGATGAATGCAATGGAAGCATGCTGAAGATCCTTAGCGGAGAATGCTTCACCCGCATTCGATAAATGTTCCAAAAAGATATTGGTACAGCCATAAAATAAGATCAACGAACTTTCCATCATTTCCATAGAACAAAGACCTGATGATTGGAATCTATTCCAGCGAGATCTGATGAGGTCATTCTTGGTGACAAATTTATGGTTCCAAGCCCAACCAAAACCAGAGTACCCTCCACAATAACGAGAAAGAGTGAGGATTCCATAAGCAAAGAATACACCCCCCTTGATAAAATGAGCCAAAAGATTGAACACGGCCTTTTCTTTACCCAATGTTAGGAAGGTGGCCACCCCAGTTGGCATGTAAATCCAAAAATAAACCAATTGCCCCCATTGTAATAAGCTGAAGCCAAGACAGGATACCGAACCAAGATAACGAACCATTGAAGCCACCACATAGTTACGAGATAAGCATTCAAGTCTGGATGATGGTATGATCATTGAATTATTAGATGTTTTTAAATGATGCAGTGGTAATTCTTCGAATGAGTCATTATCAGTATGAGAGGTACTCTCGGAGTCTCTAGCTTCTTCATAGTCATGGTAAACATCGGGCAGGCTATGACGTGACAAGTCATAAAGAGTCACATTAGATTCGTCATCGTTAACACTATCATAAGAAGTTTTTTGATTTTCATCCACTATTTTATGAATGTAACGAATAAATGCAAATATTGTAGTCATTATATTACCAGCAAATAACAAAAAGGTCATTTTGTGATACACATTTCCTGGGTATAATTGTTCAGGAAGAGTGCCCATAAAGATCCAATAACTAAAAACCCCTACGCATATTGATGCACTGTGAAGAAATAATACTGCCAAATGTGATGAAAATCTTTTCGCATTATTCAACACCAAGGTTAAAGGGTATGATATAATGAATGCTCCCCAAACCAACACGATATGAGCCCAAAGCCAGCCGGTGGATCCACCGCCATTGAAATAGGACTTCTGAGCGCTAAAATTTTCCCACCATACACGTTCTTCAGGGAGTAAATCAGTTTCCAAGATTGGGACACCATGTTGATGATGTTCCACATGAGGAATCGGGGACGCCGAAGAATGCAGGTCAGTCAGAGGGTTCATTGATCCAATGTCATGATGAGCATCTTCATGATCATCTCTAGAGGTTACATCATCACCTAAATTTATATCATTTCTCTTTATCGTAGTTGTTTGCAGCAAAGGTTCCAAAGCCCTTTTCTCGATTTTAAAATCGGTATGGTCATCTTCAATGGCCCCCAATGAGACGGTAATGAACCATATTAGTGTAATCACTGCTTGACTTAAGAGCATTTCTATAAAGTGTCTCTTTCGAGGATTTAATGAAAATGAATAAAACCTCACTGGCGTTGTAAGACATATATACGATGAACATCGGCAACCCCGGCCCAAGCGGAAATAACTAATCACTTCACCATAAAGGGTTGTATTAAAAAAACATAACGTATTAGCGCCGCATTTGCTGCTTTGCGGAAGGTTCCGGCCGAATAGCAAATTTGCCCAATCCTGCTTAGTTATTGGCAACCATGCAGATGACCAACGGTGGGAGGTCATGCGAGAGTACAAGTAATTAGATCACAATTAAGCAAAAATGCTGGGGTATCCATAATTGTGATACCCCAGGGCCCTTACTAAGAACAAAACATGGAGATACAACATCATTGAATGACTTTTTGCAGAGGTTATTACTTGGTTCCTTTAGTTTTGGTAAAAGGTTTGCGGCTATATGAAGTACGTAAGAAATATAGCTCACATTGACGCATGCATTTTATTATACACAAATGTGTAGGTACACATTTTTTTTAGCCAATTTTACTCGAATTTTCTCTTGCCCGGGTAGACGATCTCCCTGTTTAACCGATCGTCAAGGGTAAGATCGGTATCAAGCCAGCCAGGAATGTATCACGTTACCGTACGTAAAACCATGTATCCGATTTATCTGGGCCTAGCAAGCAGCCGGTAGAGGACGTTGCTAAAGGACGTTAAAAACCCTTATTATCCGCGGCTCAGCTCACCCCAAGCATTTCTCGCACGTCTGGGCTTACCTTGGCAAGGAGTAGCGGATACGGAATAAGACTCTGGGAAAGTCATCCGCTAGTGTCTACAACTTTGAATCTTGAATTTCTACGTTGACCTTGCAACACGCAATGTGAAACATACAACCTAAAGAAACCTTTACCTGGGGCTTAAGTGCGAGAGTTCCGAAGAGGATCTTTTTTTTTTTTCTTCGTCTGTATTTAATACTATTTACTTACCTAGAAGGGGGTTCATGCTTGACCTCCTTTTCACCTAGTCGTTCATCGTAATTGGCTCAGCAAAGTTGCCCTGCATTTGCCATCCGAGTTGAATAGGCGCTACCAGTGCAAAATTTGCCTTATTGTATCTTACTAGCCACGAAAAAAAAATGCATGTAAATCTTCCTCGTTTCCCAAACTGGTAAAGGTTTCACTGATATGCAGTCCCCATCTTTCCATCTAGACTCATCGATCGTTTAATTAATTTCGATTATATGGTACAAAATTATGTCATTGTCATGCATTTCTATACAATTATCCCTATAATGCATTTCTTCTCGTGAGGTAATCAAATCTCGAGTAAGTGTATCCAATAAACGGTAAATCTGCCTTGACCTTCTCATCTTTTTGCTCATGTGCTCTCTTGAGCGCAGGAGAATCAGGAACATTCTCCAACTCGTCAGTGGGGAAGAACCTGGTATCAGTGATCGATCTCAATTTAGGAATGAATGGAGCATCGACATTTCTGATGGTATCCCAATCAACTCCTCTGAAAAATGGATGATTCTTGATCTCATCTGCCCCACCAAATCTACCTAATCTATTCTCCGCATTCGTCAACAATTTTCTAATCAAATCTTCACTTTCCGGAGATAAATGGATATCTTCAGGGATTTGAAGAGTCTCTCTCCAATTCAAAATCTTTCTGTATGTATCATGAGGAGTCTCTGAGCAGAATGGGGGCCAGCCAATCAAACACTCAAACATAATCGCTCCCAAAGACCACCAATCACATTCTTGTCCATACCCTTGATGAATGAATATCTCTGGAGCAATGTAATCGGGCGTACCCACAGTGGAATATGCCATCAATCTTCTGGACTTTCTCCACGTCTGCATTTGTTGTCTATTAGACATGGTCAAGTTAATTACATCCACCATCATGGAATTTCTACCATTGGTAGTGGCCATCCCAGAATTTGGATGCAAATGTTGACTATCTGTTGGGGGTCCCTTTTCTAAAAGTTTTTTGTAATAATTGGAATCATGAGACTTATGGAATCCAGTGGAAAGCCCAAAATCAGTCAACTTGATATGACCTCTGATATCAATCAATATGTTATCTGGTTTGATATCTCTATGAATGAATCCTAATTTATGAATGGCCTCAATAGCCAAAACACATTCTGCCATGTAAAAACGAGTGATATCCTCAGTAAAGATTTGCCATCTGATAAGCATGGTCATTAAATCTCCTCCGGGCAAAAATTCCATAATCAAGTACAAATATTGTAAATCTTGGAATGAGTAATATAATGAAACCACCCATGGAGAATCACTTCCAGCCAACACATCTCTTTCAGACTTAACGTGAGCCAATTGATCCTTCTTGTACATCTCAGACTTTAACAAAGTCTTCATGGCATATATCTTACCCGTGTCCCTCTTTTGCACCAATCTAACTTCTCCAAAGGCACCCTTACCGATGACCTTAACAGTAACGAAATCCTCTAACGATAATTTAGTACGTCTTAATCGTAAAAATTGAGATTCTTTCATTCCTAAATTTTGAAGTTGACGGTTCTTTCTTTCTTCACTGGATCCTGCACCTTCGTTCATCACCTTATGTTCTAAATCAAGTCTTCTCTGGTTTCTTTCAATCGCGTGACTAACAAGCATTTGATAACAATTTTCAATCTTCAACTTCACGGCGGCCGCTTTATCCTGGACAATATTGTCTAGTCTGTTTGGTTGTCTGTTGAAATACATGTAGTTTGGGTTATCTGCCTTGGACACCACACTATCTGTAGCCGGCTCATTACGAGCTGGTGATTTAGCAGAATGATCCTTGATTGGCAGAGCCGAAGAACGCATGGGCAGTTGCTGTGACTGTACCTGTTGCACTTGTTTCTTTTGTGGAGAGGTGTTGAAAGCTTGCATTTGAGGTGGAGCCTGCTGAGCCTGCTGAGCCTGCTGAGCTTGTTGAACTTTCTGAGGCGAGTATTGAGATACCTCGGCCTGTAAAGGCTGTCTTTGCGAAAACTGCTGTGTCGCTACCGGCTCCTGCTGTGGAATCTGTCTGAGCAACTCTTGCGATGAAAGCAGATTGGAAGACGGGGCAAACTTTTCGTTAGAGGCAATAGAATTTGCGGCAGAGCCATTGCTGAATTCAGACAAGTTTGCACTACTATTGTTATTCAACTGGGTGAAATTCGATGCTGGTGGTTTGAAGCTCAACGAATCTATCGACTGAAGTTTGCCTCCACCAAAATCACCAGTGTTGAACGTGGGAGATCCATTGGGGTGGGTATCATAATGATTTATAGTATCATCATCCATGTAACTGTCGTTGGGCGCATGCTCTTGTGCTGTCAAGTTGTTGTTATGGATGCCAAAGACGTTGTCATTTTGGGGATAGTCCCCTTGGTTTAAAGGAGTGAAAGTGGGGTGGCTTTGAAATTGTGGCGATGGGCGCAGTTGTTGTTGTTGTTGATACTGTTGATATTGTTGATATTGTTGATATTGGTGTTGATATTGTTCATATTGACGTTGCCCCTGTTGTTGTCCTCGCTGTTGTTGTTCTTGCATCTGTTGATAATATATCTGTTGTTTCTGATGATCGTTCAAGTATTCAAAGTCCATTTTAATGATGTAGATAATGAGTCACCTGTGAGGGATTATCCGAGTGAATAGAGGTTAAAAAGATCGAATGCTGTAATTTAGTCAAAGTTAAGTGGAACCTATCTTTTCGATAGTTGTATTGGTTCTTCAGATCAAATCAATGATACCAATGGTTTATCTTTTGATCTAGATTGATCCACGTTGAATCCTACTCAGCTTCAAATTCCAGATGGCAGACCAAGTAAGATGATTTGTCCAGCCAACGTGTTTAGTCGTCTGAGCTCCTTATATTGGCCTATATTGGTGTTCAAGACGAGAAAAAAAAAATGATTGTTTTGTTTAGATTTTGAAACGAAAATGTTACAGTCGATAAATTATCGGCTAGCGCGCGAGATTTTTTTTCCTATAGCGATTGTTTTTTCTGGACCGTTTGTTGTGTGCCTTCCCCGTGGTACTACATTTCGGTATGCCTCGTGCTAAGACCACTACGCCTTAGCGTGCACAGGTCGGTACTAGGCAAAAAAAAATTCTACTAGGCAACGAATCACACCAATGAATCATACCGTTTATCAATATTCAAGCTCATGTGTTTATTAAACAAAAGAAGTAGTTTTAAACCCCAATTTCTCAGCTATATATATGAGTAAAGTATACAGATCATTAGAAAGTATGAGAAGCTTAAAATTGTAAGGCTTGACCCTTTTGTTTCTTTTCACCACCCAACTCGAAGTGCTTACATCTCTTCAAAGACAATTGAGCCTTAGTCTTACAAGCAACACACTCCAATCTCAAGACAACCTTCTTGGTAGTCTTAGCTCTCTTGTGGAAAATAGGCTTGGTTTGACCACCATAACCTCTTTGTTTACGGTCATATCTTCTCTTACCTTGAGCAAACAATGAAGCCTTACCGGTCTTGTATTGAGTGACCTTGTGCACAGTGTGCTTACGGCAGTTCTTACCCTTACAGTAGGTCTTTCTAGTCTTTGGGACGTTAACTAAATTTGTTAGTACACCGATGATTAAACTTGATTTGAAAATATAACTGGGACTATTGGGCAATATCTCAACTCATACACTATAATCAAGTATCATCAAATATATCATCCTCCTGGCCCACCATTGCTATCGACAACAAATTTTTTTAGTTCACCCCTTCAATCGACAAATTCTTGATACTCTCTTTATGATATGTCCACCTCCTATGTTATCTCTCAAATCTTGGACTCATATTATTACATACCCATCTTGCTAGTCAAAAAGTCTTACTAAGAAAAGTCTATTCCTGAACTATTCGTGAACCTAAAAGATATTAGTATGTGAAAAATTTTGGGGAGTGGTTACGTGAGAAAAGAAAAAATTACCACAAAATTGCTAATCATGTGATATGTCAATGTAATTTGTGGTCCAAGCCCTGGACTCAAAATTAACATTGTCGCGGGTTATGTATATCACGTGATATGAAGATTGCTGCTGGCTGCATTTCTTAGTGAGTTCAAAGAACTGGTTACAGTTTCAGTCTAAGTATACAGACTGTTTCCAGTAAGCATACAAATATCTTCAGAATCAATTTAGCGTAAACATTAAAATTATACAATCTTTTATAAAACAATGTGGATGCATTAAGCCAGGGTCACTGTGGCATAAACAGTGGAAGTCGAGGTGGTGGTTACGGATCCATCTTCAGAAGCAGCATAGTAGTCGTAGTCAACTCTGCAAACACCCTTCAGGTTGGTGGTGGTTTGGACATTGGTGATGATCCATGAGTTTGTAGAGCTTGGAATTGAATTGACGTTAGTAATAGATGGGCCATCTTGGCTGGAAGTTGATGAAGAACTAGTAGACGAAGACGAGGAGGAAGTTGTTGGTGATGGAGTGTTACTAGTTTGAGCATCACTTGTTGCTGGAGCGTTTCCTGTGGCTTGAGCAGTTTGCTGGGTGCTGGAACCTGGTTGTGGTTCATTAGTCAGCGAGGTTTCTGAATTTTCAGTGGAGCTGGTTGGAGCAGCAGAATTTGGTGAAGCTGGAGCTTGTGAGCTTGAAGTATCATCTGGAGACGAAGTGGAAGTTGTAGTGGTCTCAGCAGATTGTTGAGGAGCATCTTGGTTTCCAGCTGAGGATGCTGGACTATCAGTGTTTGGAGCAGCATTACTAACTGGAGTATTTATAACTGTGGTGTAGGTAGTTGGAGTACCAAAAACAGTTGAAGTAACAGTAGCAGTGTAGCTTGTAGTGGTAGTAGTGGAAGTATGTATATTCCAGTGGGTGTAAGTTGTTTCTTGACCAGGCACCACATGAGTATTTGTGTGGAGGTTGGTAACTGTCTTTTTCAGATGTATAGTAGTGACAGGATCATCTCTCTTTCTTTCAATAGCAGCTCCAGATACGAGACTGGAAGCGAGTAAAAAAGTTGCCCACGAAGTTAATTGCATCTTTAAACGAATGACTTTTTGAGTAAGATTAACCTAAAGGAATGACAGGAAAGTAAGGTAAAAGATACGTGTTTTTTTTAACGAAAGTCTAGTTTGAGGCTAAAATAACCTAAGGTAGCGATCTATCAAAATATATAAATCATTTCGAAACTGGGCTTAAGTGCTGGTGGAGATTGAAATAAGTAAGAGTCTCCGCTGTCAACCTAAAAGAGTCGAGTTCAGTCCAGAACAAGACTGAATACAACGGGTTTCATTAGAAGTATTTCGTAATCAGCTGGCTAATTGACGATTTGAGATTTTTGCTGGCTGCGAAAAAAAATGAAAACCGGTCACGAGCCCACGCCCCACAAGAGCAAAGTACCGGAAGCTTCCAATTTATGCTTGGTAACAAGCTATTTGGGAGACTTGTCAATGAGGTATTAACTAGATGTCAAGCATTCCGTTGGTGCTTGATATTGCTTGCTATGAAGGTTTCCAGACTTGAATATCTCGAACGGCGCAGAAGGAAAATTAAAATGAAAGACGTCAATTTGAATCATCCGGAAAACCCATTTAGGCTAAAAGAGTCTGTGCCGGTAGATCTCGACTAGATTATGGTCCTTACCATGTTTGCAATTTAAGGCATCATCAAAAGTATCGTTTCAGAGGAGTTTATTGTGATTTATTGCTCTGAGGAATGTCCCATACATGAGAATTAATTTCATGACTTTATTACTTCCATGATAATTGGGTAACGGATACGGAGGCATTAGCAATAGTCCGAAGAGACGCATATCGTTCTAGTCGCATCGCATTTAAAGGTCGCACCGGCCTCACAATACCGGTGTGACGGTCATGGTCGTTTCACGAGGGACCCTTTTAGAATTAAGGCGACATGACTACGGATATGGCATAGATAAAATTCCGGAAAGGTACCGAAAATCATCGAGAACTCATATCTACTTGAAATTTACTTGATATAGGTTATGTTTAGAGTTACTATAATTCATCACGTGTAAACGGACTTTGAAAATAATAATTAAAAAAAGAGCCCACCACTTAGTCCGCTATCTTGTGTGCAGTCCGCGATATCCCTAATCTAGACTTCTTAGGAGAAAGGGGAAGTCTAGTCCCCAAGATAAAGCAATGTTCACTGAACAAGGTTATGAGACAATATTATTATCCTAAAGGTTACTGATATATACTGGTGTAATAAATATGAAAGTATAGATGTCCATTGGTGTGAGATCTCGGATCAGGTTTTTGCACCAGTCTTTAACCGGAAGTAAGTATCACGGATTCCGTTCAGGTTTCATCAATTTCTTTCACTGAGAAGCCATCGGGATCTATGGCTCAACAAGGGGTAATATGCTTCAAGATTGCCCTAAACCGAACAGCCCATACTCTAACCCCATGCTCTTGAGCAAAACCAGAGCCTTATTCTTGAGGAGCTCGCGTTTAGTGTGAAATCGACCTGTATGCCGGACGGCGTTCCATAGTTCAAACAAAATGACACTTAAATAACGAGATTTCTAAGAATTAAGGGGTCATTGAAGATAAAACTTCCTCGTATGCTTCTGGTCACAGCAACTTGTAGAGGGTTGTTCTTCATGAAATTTTATCATTTGCTGTAAAGGTGTTCCCCTGCGATCCGAGATCTTCAAATACCCGGTCATGACCAATCTATGCCGGTCACCCGACAGTTTTATCGACCACCCGCAACTCCCTCGAAAAATTCCGACTTGTTTATATTCTTTAACCACATATCTACAACTCCGTAGCTGATCTTCAAGGTAACTAGCTATCTTACATACAACCCAGAACTGCCACTTCATTAAATTGAATATTGCTACTTATAAGGGTAGTCCGAAGTCTACTGTTTATTCGGTTTCACTTATTTAAAAACCTGTTTAAGGGGGCCTATAATTGTTGTCTGTTTGAGCAAGGGTCCATCAAATCACCTTGGTTGATTATCAACAAGACACTTTCCCATTAAGATTTCCACGAATCATCAATTGATTCGGAAACTTGTTTCATTTCCCTGAGCTGTACTGGCTGTCAGCAAAGATTCAGCTTTATCATTGAACATCGGTCTCGACTAAGACCGTAATTGAATCAAACACAACAAAAAAAACAATGAGCTATTTCTCAAATCACAGTAACCCGCTATCTTTCTCGTCTTATGGACAAGGTCAAATTCCTCAACGAAGTTTAGGTAATTTAGGTACCTTGGGTCAGCCTGGTCAGTTGGGCCATATAGCAGGTCAACCAGCTCCAGCGGATCCCAATTCTGCAGCCGCTGCTGCTGCCGCTGCTCAACAACAAGTTGTCCATCATTCCCAGCCCCAAACAGACGGTGCTGTGTCTCCGAATACCCAAGCAGCACAAGCTGCCCATCTGGGAAAGAAAGAACGCAAAAATCGTCCGGGACAAAAATTTGGGGCTAAAAAGAAATCTTGGGTTTGGTCTTGGTTTGTTCAAGACTCTCAGGATCCTAATATTGCTGCTTGTGATTATTGCGGCAAGATAATAACCAGACTCCCCTCGGATAAAGGGTCACCCAAAAAACTTAGTGAGCATCTTAAGACTCATAAACTCACCAAAGATTCAATAAATAACTCAAGACCTATCCCCATAGACGGGAACGGCATCACATATGCACCCAATGGGATCCCATTGGGGTATCCTTCGAATTTCCAACATCACGGTCCTTCAGCTACCCCTAATGCTCCCAATGTCAATCCTGATACTGGTGATGAATTGGGACATGTTAAAAAGTCTTCTGCCATTGGCTCCGTGGGACCAGGTATGAAAAATTACAAGAATCGGACCCAATTGGGTAATATTGATGCTTCATTGGCGCCCTTTGGGATATCATCTAATAGAAGATTTCTTTCCACCGAATTTGACAATTCTCCTTATTCAGCAATGAAGTTTCATAAGCATCTCATGAAGTTTTTAACGGAAAATAAACTTTCGATAAATGTGATAAAATCACACTCGTTCCAACAACTTATTTATGACTTGCGTTCGGATTCTGTCACAGAATTGCTAGAATTGACAGGACTTTACAGTTCGCTCCTCGAAGTGAGTAGGTTCGACGGTGCTCCGGGACAGCCAACTGCAGATGGCACTCATGAACCAGGTAGCTCATTGGCCTCAGTTAACGAAGCCAGTGTGGTTAACACATTGGCTCAGGCAGTAGAGCAAAAGGTTAATGCTGCTAATGGCACCTGAAGGCATCTGATGGCACCCAAATCCTATGCTCATTCAACCACCATCTAAAGTTCACTTCAAGGAGAAGATACCCATTTTTTTGCGTCTTATCTTTTTTGTATTTATAATTGTTATTTGCCGTCAAGATGGCATCTAAGATCCCCACCCCAAAAGTCGGCGAATTCGAAAGATTCGAGTGTTTTTCGTGTATACATAGGCTAAAGCTTTCTGCTGCTCAAAGAGCTAAAACTTTGCTATCAAGAGGCTACATTATTGACATGGCTCGTACGCTTTGTCTGACCTATTTCTAATTATTGTCACTTGGGCAAACTACTGTAAATTAAGTTATTTTAATTAAAGTCAAATGAATGAATTGATTGTAAGTCACTATTTACTGAAATGAATCTCCAGATTCTATCATTGGTTTCTATGGACTTCCAGTCTTGCTGGACCTAACCCAGTGAAAGAATCTTGATTATGCACCAGAGTGAAGGGTGTAATCGCATTCAAATGATCTCCTTCCACAATACCCTCGATGACCTCGGGGGTACGTAAAGGTTCCAAATCATGAGAAAGAAAAGACGGCGACGGGGTAGGAATTGAAGTCAACCCCGGTACAATTGACGGGGTATTTTGTCCTGAAGAAGCTTCGGCATAGTTGGGAGGGCTTAAGGCACTGACAAGGTCATAAGTAGGGGGCACTTCATTATCCCACGCGATCCCCAATCCTGAACGTTCGGTGAGTTTGAGTTTAAATTGCATTCTAAATACCCTTGCAACGCCAGTGAGAGTTCCCAACTTGGCGTGAGCTTCTCTTGAGTGGGTAGACTTCGAAGAAGCATGCGAATCCACAGGAATTATCGAAGGAGACTCTGAAGTCTTGCCGAATCTCTTTTTGTCGGATGAAGGAACGGTCATCAACGAAACTGTGCTCGAAATTGCCTCTTCAATAACCACAAATTCAAAGATGAGGGTATGGTCTACAAACACTCCCAAATTAGGGTCGTCTATGTCACAGGACACATTGCTGCCCGGGTGGATCATATCATCCAATGGTCGATCATCACTGGATATTTTACTGACATTATTCGTCGACCCCGTGGAAAATAGGGAAGCATTGATCTGTGCCACGAGTTCCACTCTCCCCGAAGAGGAGAAGTCAGACTTCCAACCCGATCTCATCTCGCCATTGCTCACGGTTCTGACTTCTTCAAGGTAAATATCTTCTTTCCTTTCGTCAAACTCGGGGTCTATTTGAGACGTCAGCATAGGAGTCACTTGAATGGAGTTTGTGCCGCTGATGAGCAGTTCTAGAGGATCCAAAGGTTCTTCTGTATCGTTGTGCTCTGAATGGGATTCATCTGCTTCCAGTGCAACCACGGCCTCTTCATTAACATCTGGATTATTGTCATTATTGGCAAGCTCGTTGACATTAGCTGACAGCAACCCGGGATAAGTCGAAAGCCCCAATGATGTATTTATTGTACTGTGATGCTGCGCCGGTCTGGGGACAGAAGGTGCGGGCTTTTTAGAATCACGAAGCTTTCTCTCGGAATTTTCCAAAGAAAGGAGCTTGGGACGATGCTTTTCACAAGTATTTGCTCTGACCTTCACACATTCCTCGATTCTCCAATTAGCCTTTCTCATACGCCAACGCCTATCGCCCTTTTGGCTAACCAAATTGTCTAGGGTAAACTCTATGGCAAACATTGACTTTGGATAGACCACATGCGGCAACACTGCCTTTGCTGTTATATCTGTCGTGGGGAAAATACGAAGCGAGTTCCTATCGGGACCTCTTAATATCAGCCTGCTGATATTTATGGGTAGTATGACTTCTTTATTGGGTACTCCTGACCCCTTAGGCGCAGTGGCCGTGGCCGCGATGTGATATTTGATCCAAGATCCCGACTGCTGTGACCCCAATCTTGTGGTTGCAGGCAAGGACCCGGGAACTAGATGACTGAAGGGGTAGGCATGGATTCCCCGAGAGAGCCTTGCACCGGCGGTCACAACATCCCACCTCGCAAGGACGTTTTGTTTCCTGGTACAATTTTTGCAGCTACTCACGGCAGACGAAGGGGTTACAAAAGGCTTGGTGTACTTTATTGTTTGCACCAATGACAACGTCACCGTATCTAGATCCACTTCTTTTGCTGTAGCACCCACCTCAAGAAATAAAAGTCCCGATAAGATGAACCCCGTGGAGGCACATGGCTCTCCATACAATGTCACTGGAGGTGACTCTAGTTCAATTGTAAGTTTGTAAGGTGAACGATTCGAATCGCCATGGCCACGGCTTCCCAACGACAGGTGGCTCGCATGTGGCCGAAGGGCATTACCTTCTTTGGCATCATTATATCTGTCATTTGAATCACGTCTTGCCCGATCACCATGGCGCAACAAATTCGACAAGATGGCCATAGTGCCTGTAATTGTAACGAGTGACACTAAAGCCTATTTGATAATGTAGCCTGATTTCTAATCTCCCACTCCTATCACTCTCCTATGTCACTCTCCGTCTAATGACACGTCTTACTTAACGGTCGCAAAGATGTCGCAATAGTGTTTAGCACTTCTGAATATCTCGACCGTCTATCTCTATTTAGAGGACAAATTTTTCTGTGTGGTTTTTTCTGTTGTGGTTTATGGTCAAAAAAAATTATCTCCGATATCTCACTCATCAAGACGAGTTAGAAAACACAAATCTATGAATTTCCCTTGATATGGAGAAACATTTAGTGGTGGACAATGGGTCCTACAACATCAAGGCAGGATTCTCTGGTGAGCCTTTAAAGGTACAAAATGTCATAAGTAAAACGAGAGATGGTGGGCTACATATAGGCAACGATTATTTGGCACAGACCAACAATTACTCGGCGGTTCAATTCAAAAGACCCTTTGACCAGGGCCATTTGGTTTCATGGGAAACAGAAAAGCCCATATGGGACTTTACTCTTGATCATTTGCACAACAGTGATGATTACTCCAATACCCACTTGACGTTGACAGAGACCCCATTCCAGCTTCCGCAGTTGTCGATCAACACCGACTCGATTGTTTTCGAAGAGTACGGGTTCGGAGAGTACTACCGCTGTCTTGCCGGTTCGCTTATTCCTTGGAGCAATGGCAGCCCATCTGAAGTGAACAGCGAGTCCTTCTACAAACCAGACTACAATTTGGTGGTGGACTCTGGTTACTACTCGACATGGATCATCCCCGTGATATATCAAAAGGTGTATTGGAAGGGAGTGAAAAAACTCCCCATAGGAGGGAAGCTATTGAATGGGCTCTTGCGAGAAATGATTTCATTTCGCCATTACGATGTAACTAACGAACCTATTTTGATCAACACCATCAAGGAACAGACGTGCTTTGTCGCTCCAGATTTTGCCTCTGCTCTTCAAAACAAACACAAGCATGTGACCGAGTTCATTCTACCGGATTTTAAGACCACATCCACCGGGTATGTCAGGAAAAAGAACTCTAAGGTGTCACCTGAGGCCCAATCACTCAAACTCAGCGATGAGAGATTCACCGTTCCTGAGTCGTTCTACCATCCGGAAATAGTGTTTGACAACAATACTCAGGCGAGCTCAAATTTGTTGCACACGGCTCCAATGAAAAATTTGGTCGATTTAATGGTGGAATCGATCAAAAGCTGTCCTGAAATTGTACAACCTCTTTTGCTGGCCAATATCAGTGTAGTTGGGGGCACAGCTAACTTACCCAATTTCGAAGACCGTCTTATTAATGAGCTTAGGCGAGAACTTCCTCTGGACTGGACAGTCAAGACAACTGGTTCCAAATATGATGAAAGAGATGTAACGGCATGGTATGGAGGGATCAACTTGGCTTCAAGTGATATACTCCCCGATATAAGTATAACGAAGCAGGAGTATTTTGAGCATGGGGCCAATTGGTGTCAAAAACAATTTGGATTCAAATCAATCATATAGATCATGAGCATGTATTAATAGATATGAATATATAGTTCGGGTAAGATTTATGCAACTTGAAACAAGTGATTTGTATTCAAGTATCGAGAGAACCAGAGCCAGCCATAGCGGAACCACACCATTTGACTATAATGACCATAAGCCATGGCGGCATAGCTGGCACTGAGCATGTTGAGATCAGAATAAATCTTGAGAGATGATCCAAGAACCGTGCCCTTATTAGCAAGTTTGATGTGGATATTGACCCGAGAGAACTTTCTGATCACGGTAGTGAGTTGGTCCAAGAAGAGTTCAATATTTGTCACCAACGTAAACGAATATTTATCCCAAAAGTTGAGACTCTTGAGCGCATATAATTTGATGGGTTTATTTGCTCTCCTATTATGTGCTGCCACAAACTTTCTTGAACCATGATGCAACGCTATATGGTTAGGATGATTTGACACCCCAGTGGCATCGAAGGTGACAATCACTTTTGGTGCTGAGGATTTATCATGCGATAGATGAGCTGTCAACGTATTTACGATTTTATCTAAATCCCACGCTTCATTCATGCCATCTTTGAATTCAGGCAACACGGTGACGTGCTGAGGCTTGAACCCTAGTATTCGGGCACTGTTGTATAATTCCTTTTCTCTTATGACCCCCATTGACTGATCTACCGCATCACCATTCGAAAGACAGAGCAAGTGTCCTTGATTGCCATTTTGAGGCTTAAGACTTTCGAGAATCGTGGGCGAAAAGAACATCACCTCATCATCTGGGTGGGCAATGACAAAATACACAGAGCTATTTCGAATTGGGTTTTCTGTGGGCCATATGAGTGAATTATATGGGTAGCTGGAGTCTTGAAATCGGTTGCTCAGTATTTGTTTATCGGTGTATTTCATGTAAACCTGGGGGATAACGGTTGAAAGTACGACCCATAGTATAAAGGAGCTCCCTATGATACGGAATATCACACTTGGAATCGTCAAAAACATTTTAACGTCCAAAATGCCCAATGTCTGAGTTGGTTAGTTCCAAAACTGAAATACTGTTGAGTCCTGCACACAGGTGAAGTGTTGTTGCAGGGAATTCTTCACATATATTACAATTCCATAATTACATTTCTACTTATTGTCTATTCTCGATACGAACGTGTAGCCTGTGCTCCAGACAATATCAATTTTGGTGTCTGATGTCCAGCCCAATTCTTCTCTCAATTCCTCACGATAAAGCTTGACTATATCGACCTTCCCACCGGTGGCATCTACAAAGGCCCTGTAATTACTGTAAGTTTTCAAGTAGCCCATGAGTTGATCGAGGGTGGTATCGAGTTTTTCGATCTGTAAGTCATTTTCCGAGGGGTATCTTTGAGCAACAGTAGGCTCGAAATCTTTAATGACAACTCTGTCGAATGACTCCTTTGGAATCACGTTATCGACGGCCACTAATTTGTCCCTGATGATTCCTCTACCAGGGTATTCCCAGTAGGGACCCATGTATCTTTTATCGTTATAAACGTACTTGTTGTAGATCTCCTTGGCCCTTTTCAACGCCTGGTCCTTGGGGATATCCTTTGTAGCTCCTCTGAAGTCTACCACCATAGGATCAAGATAATACCAGTATGCTATAGTACCTCCAGGCCGTAACAATTCAAACGAGCTCTTGAAAAAAAGATTGAAATCCTTGAACCAATGGATCGCCTGTGCCACCGTTATCAAGTCAAAAGATGCCTTATGCTCTTTTGAAGAATCTCCATAGAGGAAATCCTCGGCAGTACCAATTTCAAATCGTATTCTATCGCCAGCACCTTCACCATAAAGCTCACTATTCTTATCAATGGAAGACCTTGCGGTTTCAATCATATTGGGAGAAGGATCAAGCCCGGTGACCTTTTCGGAAATACTAAGCAACAGATAGGTAGCTAACCCTGTTCCACATCCTAAATCAATTGCTCTTTGCACGGGTACTTTACCTCCTTTTGACTGGATATAGTTGCCCAAGATACCATAAAACGAGGGAGGGTACCGAGGCCGGAATGTATCATACTCTAAACTCTTGAACGAAGCTCTTGAAAAAGTAGACATTTCAAGAATGGTTTATATCCAACCACTTCTCTACGATTACAAACATCTTATATCTTTACCGGATCCGACGATCGGCACTACAATGCAGATCTTGATAAAAAATATCAATTGTGGTGCGACTACGTTCATTAAGTCACTAAGAATTAGACAAGATTATATACAGTGGGGTAGGTCATGGATGCCGCGATATGGCATCATCAAATGAGAACCCACGCGAATTGTCATCGAGAAACGGTACCAACCCCAAGGATCCATCAGTGACAAACTCATCGGGCATACCTTGGAAGTCTTTAAACGGATCAAACATCAAGATGCCTTCGATGTTGTCATTGTCAAGGGTGTAGTTTTCATATTCATTATTAGTATTATCATTCATCAGGGTCTCATTTGAAGTGATATTTAGTGGAGTCTCGGTTTTTATAGGTTGCTTACTCTCAATTGGAGGAGTGTACTGTCTCGGTGACACTTTATTAAGATCATTATTCAATGATGACGAGTTTATGACCCCATTGGCCAATTGAGATGTAGGTCCTCTTCTATCAACTGCGGGCCTCAATACCGGCTGTCTTGCCGCAACCGGGGTTTTCTTTTTCGCAACCTTAGTGACATTCAAATCTAAAATGGTCAATACCGCCAAATCCATCAATTTCACGGAACTTTTCTTCATTCTTCCCGGCAGGAATGAGTTTGCCTCGGCAGTCATGTGTGATAAGCAATCGAATAACAATTGCTTCAGATGTTGAAAAAGCGTTCCTCCTCTTATGTAGTCCAAACTTCCCTGAGCCACAAGCAAGGTGTAACGAGCCATTTCTCGAGTTACATTGAGTGGAATGGGCAAACCCACTGCCCCAGCTTTCGTGTCCAATCCTTCAATCGACAGAGCATGGAGACATTCCAAGAGCTGAATCGACAGTTGCTGGATCATAGCACCACCTTTCATCAAAGTCTCAGAGGCAGCTGAATGTAGTGGTTCAGGATCTGGTTGCTCCTGTTTGACATCTCCTTGTGGTTTGATGGGGGTGTAATTGCCCTCATTGTACCGCTGAAGCGTATTGTCTCGTGAGATCTTTTCCTTTGCCGAGAGCATGACATCATGATGATCTCCGTATTGCGAAATCAACGGGAGATATATAAGGATCTTTGCATGGTAATAAAGAAACATCAATACAAGTTGATTTCTAGGGAGTTTCGAAAGCTCTGATGATGGTTTTGAAAATCCATTGGTATCGATCTCGAATTTCAAATCACTAGGAAGCTCACGACGCCAGCATTCAAGCATCCCATCTCTCGCTAATGCCTCATTCTGGAAATCAGAAGCATCAAATCTCGAGAAAATTGCATCCAAAATCCCCGCTAATACTTTACAATAGCGCATATAACTTAATGCAAGTTTCGACACTTTACCTACAATAGCCAATCTGGTGTTATTCACAACCAAAACACTTTCCAGAACATCGTCATCGTCTCGATCACCAGAGAATGGCATGGCACATTCCACTTCGAAGTCCTTAAGTAATCTGGGGACACCAAGGTTGAGTGACGAATATACATCAAGACAATAGATACACCAAAATAATATACGACGTTCACCCTGACGAAAGTTACGCAAGTTGGTACTTTCTGTGCTAGAACTTATCCCCAACACTGCTGCAGGACATCTATGAAGTCTCAACTGTTGAGCCATGGAAATGGCCCTACCACGAAGCTCATAACATGTGGTCAAATCGCCAATAGCCAAGCAGTATTGAAGGGCCAAGGTAAGGATTTGAAGCGACAGCACCGAACAGTATCTCGATATGATACAATTTGGACGCACAAATTCATGAATAAGATGATCAAAGTATTCGAGTTGGTGACTTTTGTCAATGAAGTCATTACCATTTGCACCCTTGGATCCGACGTCTCGATTCACCTCATTTTCACCCAGTGACAACATACTCAAGCTTACCAATAACACGATTATAGCCCCGAATTTTTCCACCAGATCGTACAAGGCAGGAGGGTTATTCCCATTAACCACGAATCCCAGTTCCAAGAACGATACCCACACATCATATTGTTTTAAAAATGTCTCTTTATCCATAACGGGCAAGATATTTCCCCATTCACCGAAATATACCATGATTAGTTGATCTAGATCGATTCTTGATCGAGGCAAGTGAAGCAAATGCGTGATGAAATAAGACGCTTCATCATTATTTAAACGCACCACATCTTCACGATCCATCAATAATTTATGCAAAATATCCAGATCCTTGATTTTGCTCCTGGGAGTAGTCTCGGGGGCCTCCTTAAGTAATGCCAATGAATTTGCAGCCAAGATAGCGGGTTTCAGATTATACCCATAAGCCTGACACACTTTTGCCAAAAGCGTCGGAATAAATAACGTTTCTTCAGTCAGTCGAGGCACTGACATCGCCACTAAAGACGTAAGCATCTGTTGCTTGTTTTGTAGTTCATGTTTCGATTGCATTTTAGCAATAGCAGTGGCGGCAGCAAAGGCTCCTGGGGCCGGGTCTGCTTTATCTGATGGGGCAAAATCACCAAACATAAGAGGTTTAGTATGCGAGCTGACCAGCAGATCGTCTGCAAAACCTGCGAGACTGTCGGTAGCACTCGCAAGGCTATCGTTATCATCACTAAAATTGACAGAACTTGCCAACTCTCTACCACCTTCATGGACAGATCCTGCCACAGAAACGGGTCTATCATGCAACGAATGAGGGTGGTCGGCACATCCACATGGACAACCATCTTCATGTAGTTTCTTTTGAAGCCGTGATAAATTTGAAGAAGTTAAAGAATCATTGAAACTATTTTTTCCACCCTTTCCGTTGGCCATCTCAAGCTGTTCATCTCTCAAATCTACCAAGCCAACTAACCGCCTATTTTCCGCTTCAAGCTGGCGTATTCTCTCCTCTAAAGTCTCGGTATATCCTTTCGGGAACGCCCTCCTCGATAACCTATCGGATACAATACACTGGATGCCAATAGCTGCACACGAAGAACATGTGGGCTTTTTCCCATCACATTTGGTTTTCTTTGCCCTGCATCTATCACACGCCTGTGCTACTCTCTCTATAGCGCTTCCCGGGGTTTTGATGGTCTTGGTGTTGGTTGTAGAACTTCGTCTCTTGGGGTCCATCATGACACTTTTTTTTCAACAAAATAAGTGCCAAGTGCTTCTATATTTTACTTTCGAAAAAGAACTAGATCCTACAATAATGAACTGGATCTTATGGATACCCTTACACCGTTGTCGAAATTTTCAACCACTCTGATGGTTGTGATAACGTCGCATGCGATCTGACTCACTGCTCGGTACACGACCGCATCACTTCAAATTGCATTCTAGAGCTAGATTGGCAGGATAGAATGTCGAAGCGGGTTAGAGTGACTAGAAGCTTTAGGAAAAGGATAAAGGTAGAAGAGGCGAAAGAAGGTGAGGATGTGAAATGTGAAGAATTTGGTCTGGAACTGGATACTAGCATCAAGACGGAAACTAAAGACTTGACACCTTCTACTGATGTAGACTTGGCAGAAGACCACGCGTCGAATATGTTCAAGGAGGCACACCCAGCAGAGGGCCCCGAGGGATGGTGGAAGATATATAACGAAGTGGCCAGAATGAGGGCCAAAATCACCACCCCTGTGGATACGCAGGGTTGTGAAAGAATGCCCGATAGTATACGACCTGGGATCAGAAAGTCTAATCCTAAACGATATCGATTTCAGCTTCTTGTATCATTGATGCTCTCGTCGCAGACCAAGGATGAGGTTAATTTTGCAACAATGAAGATTCTTGACCAGTATTATCATAAATACGGTGGTCTTTGCATAGAAGGTATATTGGAGACAGATGAGAAGCAATTGGATACTCTCATTGGAAAAGTAGGGTTCCATAATCGAAAGTCCGTTTACATCAAGAACACATGCGAAATTCTTATAGATAAACACGATGGAGATGTCCCCAAGACTATCAAAGCTATTGTGGCCCTCCCTGGGATTGGACCCAAAATGGGATACTTGTTACTTCAAAACGCTTGGGGGATAAATCTGGGGATAGGTGTAGATGTTCACCTCCATCGATTGGCTCAGATGTGGGGGTGGGCACCAAAATCTAATAACCCTGAACAAACTAGAGCTGCTCTTGAAAAATGGCTTCCGAAAGAATATTGGGCCGATGTCAATCCGCTCATAGTGGGGTTTGGGCAAGTGGTATGTGTACCTCGAGCATCCAATTGTGACATATGTCTGTTATCATTAGGGCTATGTAAGGGAAGAAATAGAAAGCTCAAACCTCCCATCAGCGATGAAAGGAAGGCAAAATTGATGAAACAAAGAGGTGACTTATCAGCATTGGTGGAAGAAGCTAATAATTGGTAGCATAGAATACATACGTAATCTTTTTAGCATTCATTATCTCACATGGGTTCTGTGTCATGTGCAGTAGATATGTCAAGTGAGACAGTTTCATCCACCGAGGTCGGTTTCATCCACCGAGGTCGAAAGCCCGTGATAGCCTGCGACTATTAGCAATCTATAGCCAATCAAAAAGACAATAAAGGTTAAGACCCAGTGAAAAATAATATCAATGCTTCTTAGCTTCGTCTATAGTCTACATTTCTCTATCATTGTCGCACAAAAATCATATGAATATATATATTTGCGACCATTGGTCCTCAGTTTGTCGACCCCACATTTCGACAGTGTGCTTATCAAGCCCTCGGTGTGCTCGACAGGGCAGTGAAAAAAATGAAAAGGAAAGGCGTGTATACAGTCTCCAGTAATAAAATAGCATATTCACACGCTGCGAAAGGGCGACGGTGAAATCCGCGGTATCGTCCCCATATGTTGCCCTCAAGGCTCACTATGTAACGACACTACATGAACCACTGCCCGGGACGACTACCGCAGAATATCCATTTTCAGAAATGAAACCCCTCTCCCTCGTCCCTCGGACGCAATTATCACATGAGTGTGAATTTAATTAGCAGTCCTTGTATATAATACGACGGAGATCCTCACAACAAATAATTTCATTACTTAGTTAATTTGAAGTAACTCAATTTAATTATAACAAATTTGATACTATGTCTGACGTTACTGTTGATGGATTTAATGCCTCTCCATTGTTCAAGGAGTTGGCTGATGGTTTAAAAGATGATGCCTTGAAGAAGAAGGCCATTGCTGGTGTCAAGGCCTCTATTGTCTTGACCTTGAAGAACAAGGAAGGTAAGGATCAATCATGGTTATTGGATTTGAAGAATGCTGGTACTTTGACCAAGGTCGACAGCGTCCCAAAGGCTGATGTCCAATTACTTTTGAAAGATGCCGACTTTGTTAAGTTGGCTAACGGTAAGGCTAACGGTCAAAAGTTGTTCATGAACGGTAAATTAAAGGTTAAGGGTAACATGATGAAGGCTACTGCTATTGAATCCGTCTTCAAGTCTATCGACCCAAGAGCAAAGTTGTAAATGTCATTCTGGTTCATCCTTTTATTTATAGTTCAATAGCTGCAAATATACTTATGAGAACGGCTTAAATAAAGTAAGACATACGATACTGTCTTGTATTTTAATCTATATATCAAAATGGGCAACACATTCCTCTGTTGTTATGACAATCCTGTTTGATCGTTCGATATTTTGAACTTTAAACATCTCTGGGAACCCCACAAGTTGTTCAATCTTGCCATCAAATGTAGATATAAATAAATTTTCCGGACCAGCATACAATAGTTCACTGACTGCCCCATTTTTTAATCCCAATATCTTTAGACGTAACACATTATCAAATTTCGTTTTATGGACCATTTCCTTGGTATCTAAATCCCAAATTATCAAATCACCATTAGCATGTCCCGTCACCAAAAACTTATCAGCAATGTCAATTGATTCAACACTAGAATCACTATTAAACTTGACACTGGTGGCCATATGGTTCATAATATCATATTGCTGGATTATCCCACTCTCATACCCAACATAAAGCGCCTTACCTTCTGTTTCAAACTCCAAATCTGATCGTTTTGACCCATTTTGCGGTATTATACCAATAGTGAAACATTTTGCAACGTCTTCAACCACCCGCTTAAACTTGTATATTATCTTTCCTGCTCCAGTTTCTGATAGGGCCACCGTTCCGTCTCTTGAGCTGGTCAAAAAATTACGTCCTGTGGATCCAAGCAACTTAACATCGGTTATCTCTTGAGTTTGCCCACTAATTGTTCTCGCAGGTTCCTTAGCATCAATGGGCCAAATTTTACACTTCATATCTAATCCAACGGATAAAAACACTTTATTCGAAGGGAAAATTCGAATATGAGTGACGTCAGAGAAATGGGCTCCTTTAATTTCATGAATCACCTTGGAATCACTGATGCTATACACCAATATGTCACCTTCATTTATCCCTAAAACAATAAAGTCTCCATAAAGAGACACTGCTGATGCTGTGATTCTGGCTGTCCCTTGATTCTTCTCTATATCATGCAAAGTTATCCTGCTTTTGGGAGTAATTAAAACATATTTATCTTCATACTCATATTTATTGTCTGATATGCGCTTAAAGTTATCCTTGCCATAATCGACATCTTTAAGATCCTGGTCGCCATCTTGAGTCCTTTTGGCTATCCAAAACTTCTCATCAGCTACATTTCCCGACTCTATATCCTTGATAACCTCATCAAAGCTATCTTGTATGGTGATAAATTCCATTCTATTATCTTTATGTTACTTTCAAAATTTGAAAATTATCGAGATCTCACCTATTATATTTTGATGAAATAAATCTACCATCATGGCTGAAAATGATGAGATCCTTTCTATGTTCTTCAATGAGTCATTCTCCTCAACAGAATACGTCGATGCCTTTTTACAGTCGATTTTGGGAAAGCTGCTGGGGAATCAATATGATGAAAAGCACTTGAATGAAGCTTCTAATAAATGTGCAAATTTAATAACTCATATAGACTATTACACCGACGAGTTAACAGAGCAATTGGATAAGAACTTAGAGACGTTGGAGAGTGCCAAGTCTTCGGTGCTCAATGATTTTTCAAATACGGAGGTTAAAAGAATTAATTACTACGTGAACATACTAAATAACTCGGTGTCTTCATTACATTCTGATTTGGCATCTGTCAATGAAAAACTCTCGGGAGAGGAAGATCCAGCTATATTGAATATAACCCAATTAAAAATAGTACGAAAATATCTAATAGACGTATTGGGGGTATTCGAACTTATTCATAGTATCTTACCAGGCGAAGGTTACGAAGTGAAAATTGAAGCATTCCAGAATTCCCTAGATATATTGCTAGAGGACATTAGAAACAACAAATCAAAGGAAATGGGAAAATATATTGAGGACTTGATTAATATCTTGCCCTTATTCAAAAATATTACTCATTTCTACCCAATTTACAGAAAATTCACCACTGATCTCCAACAAGAGTTCAAATCATAAGCACAACCCTACATTCTTAGAAAGAATTTTTTCTATAAAATATACATTATCAGATACGAAGATACATGCCATTATGAATCGTTATTATTTTCATACTTCATTATCATCTTTATGGTCGTCATCTACCGTCGAGTCTCCTAACTCTAAGTCCTTCTTCTTCTTGCGTTTCAAGAAGTTGAAACCAGCATAATAGATAACCTTATTAAAGGCCCTTGTTGGGAATATTCTCTCCACCCACACATTAGGAATAATTCTAATAAGGACACCAACTGGTAGGGAAATAAAGCCACATAATATAGCTGTTGCCCACATGCCGGGAGTTTGTCTAACAATTGAAAAGGCAGCACCACCCACAAACATAATAAGAATTTGACAGCCGGCAATCAAAAGGGCAATGCCTATGAAGTACCAATTTCTGAATAAATGTTGGAAAAAATTCAAATTCTCCATGGTAATCCTACCTTTAACAGTTTGGATCTCATCAGCCTCATCCAACTTTCTTGTGACAATTAACTTGAAAAATTGCAACCACACAAAAGTATTAAATGTCATTGCATCCAATTGCTCTTCTTGGCGATTATCAATATCCTGTCCTGGATGAAATAATTGTCTTCCGGCAAAGTGCAACGTGAATGTAATAACCAATTGTGTGGTTGATTGACCCAAGATCATTTTCCACATTGAAGTTGAAATCAAAGGCGTATTCCTTCCAGCGGGCTTCCTCTTAAGAAAATCTTCATCAGGCTTATCTGTAGCTAAAGCTAATGCAGCTAACGTATCCATAATCAAGTTAACCCATAATAATTGCACAGCGGTCAAAACCGATTTATTATTGGAAGATGCAACGGCAGAAACAAACGTCAAGACACATGCAGTAATATTAACTGTCAACTGAAATTGAATGAACTTTTTGATTGATGTTGCAACAGTTCTACCCCATTTGATAGCTTCAACAATATCATTAAAATCATCAGTCATCAAAATGATATCAGAAGCTTCTCTGGCAACTTCTGTGCCTGCGATACCCATTGAAAACCCAACATCAGCGAGTTTCAAAGCAGGGGCATCATTAGTACCATCTCCGGTTACAGCAACAACCTCTCCTGATTTCCTAAGAGTATCAACCAAGATTCTTTTATCCTCTGGTGAGGATCTTGCCAACACTCTCAAATTAGGTGCTATCTTGAGTCTTTCTTCGAAAGTGAGCTTCCTGAACTCAGGTCCCTCCATAAACGCATATTCATTTGACAAATCTTCCGAAGTTAATATATTACATTCTTTTGAAATGGCCTTTGCAGTGATAAGATTATCTCCCGTGACCATTTTAACGGTAACTCCTGCTGTCTTACACTTCAACACAGAATCTGCAACCCCTGGCTTCAAAGGGTCTTGAATACCCACTAAGCATTCAAACACTGATCTTTTTGAAGCATCAGATGAGTTTTTTGTATTGACCAATGCCTCAGGAAGTGCTTCATGTGGATTATCTGGATCTGCATCCTCTACAGGCGGCCAAGTAGTAGTATCGGGAAAATCTAAATGGGCCATGGCAATTGCTCTTAAGGCATCATTAGCATACCCATCTATTTTCTCCAAAACAGCATCACGAGATCCCCTATCCAATGCAATGCTTTCTCCTTTGTCGTCGCATTGATAACCACAATTTTTAAAGACAATTTCTGCAGCCCCCTTATAATACAACCTATAACCCTTGGCAACTTTCATAACAATACCAGACCATTTACGAGAACTTTCAAAAGGAATAGTTTGGACCACTTTACTAGCTGCATCACTCCTTTGTTCGTCCAAACTTTTCTCAGCGAAAAGATCCAATGTTTCTTTACCCAATATCAACAATGCTGATTCGGTCTTATTCCCCAAATAGGGATCACCTGCTATTTGGGTCGATGCTAGTTCCTTGGAATCTGTGTTTTGCTTTTGAAGCATCAGTCTGAAAAAGCTCTTCTTCTCGGGTTTTTGTCTAGCCTTTTGATACAATTCTTCATTATAATCGACATTATCAAACGCAGTGGAGTTCACAACGACATTCGTAATGAAATCGGCTTTGAGTTTGTCATTCAACAGAGGCACCACTTCCAGTGAACGTTTTATAGTGCCCTTCTCTGTGTCATCAAAATCATCAGTAGCATTAAAGTAACCCCTGACAATTCTCATCTTATTTTCTGTTAAAGTACCTGTTTTATCGGAACAAATGGATGTTGCACCACCCATTGTTTCACAAGATTTCAATACCCTAACCAAGTTACCATTTTGAGCCATTCTAATCGTTGCAAAAGCCAATGCTAAAGTCACGGCCAAAGGTAAACCTTCAGGAACGGCAACAACAACAATGGTGATGGAAGTAATCAAGATATCCACAAAACTCTTACCCTTCTGAGCACTGGTTTGTTCATGACGTTGGCCTCCAGGGGCGATTTCAACACAAAATCTTATAAATAAAACAATGAAAAGAACTAATGCAGCAAGAAATCCATACTTGGATATACCTTCAGCTAAGCCATCCAATCTTTCTTGTAAGGGGGTCACTTCAGGTTCATGGTGCAAACTTCTGATGGTTCTTCCATGGATGGAATTATTACCTACTGCCGTTACCAAGGCAGTACCGTAACCCGACAAAATTTTTGCGTCGGATATCAAGAAGGGATCGGGAACAGAACCCTGACTACTCTTCAGTTCTTTGTACTCTTTTATTGCATCTGAAGCAGGGACTTTTATTACCGCGTCAGATTCACCGGTTAATGACGATTCATCACCTTCGACTTCACCAGACAATAATATGGAATCCGCTGGCACGATATCACCGGTTTGTACATTTATGATATCACCAACATGTAAATCATAGATAGAGACCAAAACTTGAGACCCATTTCGTATTGCTATTAATTCACGATCTTCCTTCTTTCCATTCAATTTTGCAAATTGTCTTTCCTTTTGATAATCATTACCTGCTCCAACTACAACGACAATGATGACGGCCACTATAATTGCCACACCTTCGACCCAGTCCACTCTAGGTAACGGTTTCCCTTCGTCATCATAATATTGTTGCTGTGATTCATAAATACCCAATGCAAGAGAGACTATCGCTGCTACCGACAATAGTATCAAGACTTTGTCTTTCATTGCTTCATATGCTAGACGGAAAAATGATTTCTGGGGTTTCTGAGGTATTTTGTTCCAACCAAATTGTTTGACTCTGTCATTTAAATCGCTTGTATCATGGCCGTTTAAACCTGTTTTAGCGTTGGTATGCAAAAGATTCAACAATCCGTCGATTTCTCCAAGTTTGATTAATTCATCCAAAGATTTCGGATCGTGAAGCTTCGTGAGGTCATCAGGAGTTATTTCCCAATATCCACCACTTAGTGGCGATGCGGAAGTCTCAGACACGTTTGAAGTTCTTGGTTGTAGATGACCTTCCATAATATGACAGATGCTAGATAGATGCTATGCAAGGTATCTGAAAGTTATTGAAAATACTGATTATGAGAACGAAATATCTCTCCTGATAATAAAGTTTACAGGACTATTTCGCTTCAACGTTCAGCTTTCCTCTGAGACCCGGTTTGCTTTCAGTGAATATCAACTGTTGCGATAATGATATATAAGTTAAACGCAGTTGTTGCTTTAAAAAATGAATTTGGGGCTTATATTCTGTTAAAAGCTTTTTATCCGATTAGATCTACCGAAGTCACACTTGCCTTTGGTCAGCCATAAATCAAGATTAATGGAGTTACCGGAATATGCAAAAGGCCACAAGATAATGGTAACAATATATTTTCAGGTTAGTCTTAAACACTAACACCTAAACTGACTTAGTTTAAGAAGCACCTCTGTGAATCCTTCAATTAAACTGCAAATTTCTAAGCTTTGTATTGCCATCTTAGGTATATTTATTGAAGAGGGCTGTGGGCTGTGTTATCGGATGCCGCGCATCTAAAAGATTCATTTACAGGAAGGACTGAATCTGACCGCCGCACAAAGATTATGGGAAATGGGTGGAGGAGCTGCTGATTATGACAGTTTAATCAGACACTGCGGTTAGATTAACATTGCCTCCATGCAAGTTGATCGTCTACTGAGTTATGAAGTGTGGAAGGAAAGGCTCAAGAAAAGGATCAAGAAAAAAAAGATATCTGTGGTAATTATGAAGGCTCACCTCCGTAAGGTTGGATGGCACTTTTGGGAACAATTTATGTAGTGTATGAATATAGATGTACTGCAAGTGCACGCGCAGTGCGCTCCTTTCTTGGCCACTAGACAATTAGGGAGAGTAATACTATCGCGTTTGACGATAGCGAAATGAAAATTGTAGCGAGCAAAAAGTAAGGCCCGCATGCACTTCTCGGGCATTTCAAACCTCAGAAAGAGTGGAAAAAAAAAAATTGAGCTGAAGTAAGAGATCATACCTGGCCTTAATCTCTGTAGAACCACCTGGGGCTAAGCAAGCTTACGGCCGCAAGCCCTTTTGCGGAAAAGGATATCTAAAAAATTTAATAAAAATAAGAAGGTCACATCCGCTGACTATATCCGTGGCATGCGATTGACAACCAAGGTTGCTATTGGTGCCCTGGGGCTATCGTAGTATTATCGGCTATGAATACTTCCGAGTTAGCACTAATTATTCATTCAAGAAAAACACCATAGAGAATTAAGGAACAAAAATGCTGAAACCCTGAAATGGCTAGTGAACTTCTACGCCTCCACGATAAGGTCCCCTTGTTCTTAGAATAGGCCAAGAATTTCAAGACGCATGCTGGATATTATTTTCTAGTGCTGCGAAAAAAGCTTCCGTTCCACTATCCTGTACCCAGTTCTTACGTCCTTGCAAGGGTTTTAGCACACAATAGCAAGGGTCTCGTGACGTGCCAATCATTAAAAATAATTGACATTGCATGACGGTCTGCACAAATGGGTGATGTCAAAAGTATTATCTTGAGCCTCTATTATCAATCGTTGATAATGCTTGACTTAGAGCAAATACGAAACAATGTTCAAAAGCGTTATTTTCATCGTGGGTAACTTGTAAAATATTTCGCAGCATGACCTCAACTGCAAAATTTCGTAAAAAGCGGTCATAATTTCAGAAAATTATACACATGCAACCAGCAAACTTAGCGAAATTGTTTACATAGCCAAATCTTTCATTTCTCTAAATCCCGTGTAAGTTATCTTACATTGCAAAAATGTTTCAGAGTTGCTCTTGGTCACATTTGTTCTCCCTTCAATCACAGCCTGGGAGGTCTTGTTTTGCGGCACGGTACAGGAATCTGCTACAGTAATAGAGCCACTAAATAACTCCAGACTTTTTGGGTCAAAGCCTGGTCATTCCCTCCGACAACTCATTTGCTTCGCCCTTGTGACACAAACTGTTCTTCATGACCACCTAATCTTGTAATATCCGTTATAATTCTCGTCTATTACTGCTGCCTCTTCAAAGTCCAGTAAAATAAAAAATTATAAATTAGCCCTGCTGGCCAAACGGTTAAGGCATCCGCCTCCTAAGTGGAAGATTCCGGGTTCGAGTCCCGGGTAGGGTTTTAATTTTCTAGTGAATCAGCGCACGAAACCCGTTTTTTTGTCCGGGATCCTCTCTGTAACATAATCACTGATACCTTTTTTTACTTATCAGGAGCTTCGCATAGGTCAGCAGGACTATAGCTATCGAAAGCTCATCACGGCGTGGCTGATCGCCTGTATTGAGACATTAGAACTAATCAGGGTTTAGGTTATTGCCCATCTCCATTGCTGAATATGCAATCAAGGTATTTCGAATAAATTTATTGATTAAAGCTGTTTGAAATCCGAAACATCATGCTGGTTTACAATGATATTAAGTTTCTTTTAGCATTTACACTCACCCCTTTGGTGTCCATGACATTGATGGCGTACTTTGTCACTCCATCTATGGTACTGAAGGTGAAACAAGATTTCAGTATTGCAGTGTTATCACCTCAATTCTGTGAATTGAGACCAACAGAATGTAGAAGATTGTTGGACCTATCCCACGATGACTCTCAAGTGTTGAAGCGTAAGGAATTCATGTCGTACCATATCATCTATGTACGTCATTACTTTATAGAATTCTGGGATAGAATCGTGTTCACCTGTTTTGGCTGGGTATTGAAAGTTATCTTTTTCTTTAAGATGGAGAGAGAAAAGGACTTATGGAGCTCTTATCAGGAAAAGTTGGAACTAATAACGGCAATTAGTAACGCAATGATTTTTGAAACTATTAAAGGTACAGTATTGACGAGGTTATGGGTGTTTTTCTTCCTCGGGATAGTGATAACTTTGATCGAGTCGTGGTCTCCATTTGTCGATCTCTTATTGAATATCTTTAATTCAGAGAAAAGTTATGTAGTATGATTTATGAATTTCAATAAAATGATAGAATTTATTTTCAAGTAGAAAACCTATTTCATGGAGGTCACCCCTCCCTATAGAATGCTTCTTAATGCTACAAGAACCTGTAATTTAAAACCCAAAATCAAATGCACTCATGTCAGGTTCCTCAAATGCTGTTGGTGGTGGAGGCTGTTGAAAATTTGATTGACTGACGTCATTATTTTCGTGCTTCTCGGTCTCCTTTTTAGATGTATCCCATTCGACCTTATTTTGATCCTTATCAAATTTGACAAATCTCCAATCACGAATGAGCTTGACAGCTAAAACATCACATCCCATTCTATTGTAAATTAAACTCACCCTCACCAAAAAATCGAATTCCTCCGCAGGACTTATAACAAAAGATCCCTGCAAGTATTTAATCGCTCTTCTTCTCAAATTACGGAACATTATAGCCAAAAGAGGATCATCATTAGAGTACAAATGCAACTTACTCCCCAAATGGGCAAGTTCTCCAAAGTAATGATTTTGGCAAATCTCAGAAAATATATGCCTATTAGCATCAAAGATATCGCCTGGATTTTTCACTAATGCTTGAATTGAAATTTCCTTATGATCCAACTCCCAAAACATCCAACTAGTAGTCCATCTGTCTCCACTTTGAAGAACTTCAGGTACTAAATAGTTTTCAATTACTGTTCCGAGTCCCTTGTTCTCACCATCAATGTTTCCTCCACTGACTTCGTAAACTTTTGCAATTGTGATTGCCAATGGGATATTTTTATATCTTCCGGCTAAAGTATTACAGCAATCTTGAATGGAATCTCCAAGTAAAAAGAAGTAAGCAGCATCCAAAAACCTATGCTTACTCAAAAGAACAAAGGCATTTTTAAGAGCGGCCGATCTCCAACGAGGTTCATTAAAGTTATGACTCAAGAAAGTCAACATCTTTTGTTTCTCAGGATGACTCACTGTTTTCCAAAGACCGATGAGTAGCTGTTTCTTTCTAATGGCAGAATAGAAAAGTGAAACAAGACCTGAAGGATCTCTCTCTTCACTGAATTCATTCCTTGCACATGACTCTAGTATCTCGGATAATCTCATACCTTCAAGCCAGTACATAAGGCGACATTCTTCAACGTTGGACCATCTAAGTCTATTCCGATAATACGAGTTGACATTATCAAGTAAAAATTCTCTATTGTCGCTATGCAAGGCCCAATTAATATCTCTCATTGTCAACTGAGTTTGCTTTGCAGAATTCTGAAACAACTTGAATCCAGCCAAAAATCTTAATCCATTTTCATCAGTAGTGTTCTCATACTTTTTCCTATCTTTCATGATTGAAATCAACGAGATTAGGGTGATTTGCTGATGTCTCGTAAGCAATGGCAAAGAAACTTCCGTTAAAATTTTTGTCAAAATGTCTGCCACACCATCATTAAATTTATCAAACACCTCTAATTCTCCACTACCATTAGATTCAGGAGCAGGATTAATTTGACCACCAAAGATCTCCCCTACGAGATCAATAGAGAGATCCCATTCTATTGCACTTGTCTTTCTAATGGATTTGAACAAACGTAACAAAACGTCTTCTATCAAAGGAACAAAGCCTGAGAAAAGACATTGAATCAAGAATTGCGGATGATATAACGGAAGAGGCCCATTTAATAGCCGCACCAAATTTAAAATATCATAAGTGACATCTTTGGTTGCCCTCATCCTTTCACTGCTATCGTTGGACTTTGTATCGACATAACCAACCAAAAGTTGTTGTATAATACCATCTATTTTCTTATTATATCCCAAGCGGAATCTTCTATCATCGACGAAAAATTGGTTTCCTGACCCAATGACAAGATGGGCATTATCTAACCATATGGAGTCCCCAATTTCATGAGGAGTGAAATCACTTACGTCAATATTCTTTAAAACTGAGTAAGATGGGATCTTGTTAGTGTAATCATAACGAAGAGATGTGTACAAAAACACTTGTCTATTGAACCCAACAGATAACATAGCGTTTGTAGTCAGCTTCATCTCAGAAGCATCGATGAATGTCCAATCTAGATCACGAACCGGACCTAGATTCTGAGGGAAAGTTTCCTCGTATTCAAGAAAGCCTATTTTCGTATCCCATATCGAAAGTTTGAAACCAGATTCATCCACTATAGCAAATTTGTGAATAGAAGCTGAACCGTGGATTTTACTGGCATTTGCAACATCTGTTTGGAAAATGAATCGTTCCTGCCAGCTGAGCTTATTGTCGATTGACACTAATGCATATAATCTAACACACCCACCCTTATCAATAACCGCAACTCTTCTTTCTTCATCATCAGCCGATCCCATCTCATTATTCGATATAAGATGGAAACCTCCTTCTAAGGGTATGTCTAAAATATCAAAGGGCTTCAATTCGAAATTTGAGGTCACAATCCATGCCCTAGATAAGTTATTAGGGTAGACTGCAATAACAAAATTGTTTCCTCCTAAAATAGCTGACAATACTGTGGCAGGCTTTAATTGAATGTCTTCATCATCTTTGTTTTTGACTGGTAACTTGAACTTAAGCTCAGCTTCATCCTCAGTGACTATTTTTGCCCCATCAGCATCATATAACGCAATATTGCCTGATTTTTCAAATACAATTACATGATGATGTCTATGAAGAGGATCTCGCTTCTCAATATCATTGAATAACACAGCTGTCCACATACCCTGCGACGTCTCTTTGTCCGACGCAATATTAACTTTGAACTTTTTTGCAACAGTTAAACCCTCATGCTTATTCCATTCTTGAGGTTCCCATATATAGTTGTATTCGGGGAAATTCAGGATCGATAAAAGTATGTTATCTTTGGAAGAATGGGACCTCACAAGCTTTCTGATTGACTTGGAATGTCCTTGAAATTTTTTAATTAAATCTGTATTCTCAGAGTTATCTTCAGTGTCTAAAAGTTTATTGTAATTTAATGCTCCGAATCTCATTGACTTCTTGATCCGATCTTGAACCAAAAATCCTATTCTACACTCGTCCACTTCATTGGTCAACAATGAAATTCCTGGGAAAATAACTGGCCGGCTAGCTATATCGAACTCCTTTGACTTCAAGTATTCGACCGATGGATTCTTTAACAGTTTTCCTTCCAGATTTTGAGGAAGGCAACCAGAACCGAAAAAGTTGCTTGGTGTGCCAATTTCTTCGAATTTGATTTGATTTGGTGGTGTTGTCTTTAAATTGACAATTGCATACACTTTCACTTGATTTGAAGGACTTATAACGAACAATAAATCGAGGTCATCCAATCTCGAACCGAACGAGGCTTCAGCTTTGTTCTTAAATTTTGCAACAGACTGTCTATTGATAAAATGATTATCAATAATAAACATATTCTGGATGCATCCTTCAGGAAAACACTTTTTTAAGTCCATTGATGCCCAAACCTTAATATGACTATGCCCAGCAAACTCAAACGACGCCCAGATTCTGAGAATTGAATCACTTGTTAGAGAATACAAGATATCGCTATCTTCGTCAAGATTATGAAGGTAGCCTCTTATATTTTTAATGTTTGCCATTGACCCATCTATTTCACCATTAGAATCGTCGGCTATATCTCGATATCTCCATAAAAAGTCAGTGACGTAGGAACCTTTAGGGTGATTCAAATATGCCAATTCAAAGGAGCTATTGAAATCTTCATAGCTATTTCTAGACCACACTTTGATTAAACAGTCAAAACTACCACTTTTAGATACAATTCTGTTGGCACTGAAGGTTATTTTCAAATCAGTGACAGGATTTCCCTGTTCAGAGTACCATCTTTGACGATAATTCCATTCACCAAATTCATCGTAAATATAAGTTAGAGCAAGTGACTTATTTGAGCCAATGGCAAGCTCATTTTCGGAAGCTGCCCATTTTATTACATTTATCGACGACTTATCTTCGTTTTCGAATTCAAGACACTCGTCCCATTGTGGTTTCTTCATATACTCATAGGGAGGCTTGTAAATTATAACTTTCGATTCTAAAGCCACTGCAATCAACCCATTGATCCCATTAAAATCGACAGAAACAGGATCTGCTTCTAAATACACAGTCTGTAAGTGATTGACATCATCATCATTTGTTGTGTTTGTACAGCTATAGATGATCAAATTGTTCCCCGACCCATAGATTATTAAATGATGGTCTTTCCACAATCCGTGAGCCACGGAGTTACGACCCTCATTAACATCTCCAGGAACAAAAGAGATCGTCATTGAGATCGGGCTAGATAAGTCTTTGACACCAGATTCTTAGTTCTTTTATCACAATGTCGATTAAAGATAGTTATGAAGCTAAAGTTAACTCCTGCACACTAGTTTTTGAATCACCACTATCAGATCACGCTCAAAAAGCCAATGGTGGAAGTTGATACGATGCTTGAAACACTAAGATGGGTGCAAGGTATGTAACAAGAGCTTAAGCGGAAAAGGTTTATACCGTATCTAGTTTGTGAACCGTAAGCCTCATGATTTTTGGGAGAGGGTGATATGTGGTTCTTTAGCTGATAATTTTTTTTTTTACATGAGATGTACAAATTTCCAGCTGTGATAATACAGAGTTACTAACAAATATAGTTGTCAAGATCAAAAGAAAGCATTAGCTATATGCTTACAGAGGTCTCCATGTGTTTTGATACAGCGGAATACACCAAAGGATTGCTTGACCAAACCGGAATTGAAAAAAGACTTACCTGAGCTATGTGTAGCACAATTTAGAGACTTTATGGAGTGTAAGAACGGAATGTTTGACATGAGGAAAAGAATGAGAGGAAATGCCCCTATATCAACAGGGAAATATGATGATACTTATGAGAAACTCTCTTCAGGAGACTTTAATGCTCGCGATGAGTTGGGAAAGTTGGAGATGTTGAATAGTAACTTGGCCCAAAACAGGAAAAAGTGAATCATTGTCTGGAACATATAATTCAGGTAACAAGGTTACATTTGGTGAATTTTCTCCTTGACCTGTCAGTTTCTCAACCATCTTTCGACATCACCCTTAATCAAGGTGGGGTCCCCATTTGGCTGATGCATAATTTGCAATTTGTATCGTTTTGTAAATAGGTGCCTTCTATCGAGGCCTAAGTATAGATTATGTGGCTTCTGTGGACACAATGCATTTTGAATTTCAGCTCCTCTGTAAGTTTGTTCATAATATGGACCGGTTCTCTCCTTTCATTCATCTGTGTAGGATCTTGGTCAGAGGCTTTTGTCGTCAATTGCGAAATGCCACCCGAGGAACAAATCTGGAAAAATTGTTATGAACTAGGCAACTCTACTAGTGGCAAAGTATGACATTAAAGACAGAATTAGAAAGCGACAAGGCCAAAGAAGCTGAAGCATTGTTGGACCTTGTTCAACCCAAGATTATTGACTACATACGAAAGGCCGACCCAGAATCTTCAGCATATGAAGCTGATTCATTAGGAAAGTACCATGAGCCAAGGTTTCTTAAGTCACAATTTCAAAATGATAACTTGGAAGACGGAATAAAAGGTGACGATGCAAAGCTTGGACAAGTATTGGACAAGGTTTTAAAGTATTCTGTGAACACTTGGAACCCAGGGTTTTTGGATAAGTTATATGCATCAAATAATCCTATAGGATTAGTTTCTGATTTGATTTTATCTGCTTTAAACACCAACTCTCATGTATACACCGTTTCTCCTGTTTTATCTGTATTAGAAAACTATATTGGGAAGAAATATGCTAGTCTTTTCTATGAAGATAACCAAGATACTTGTGGAGGTCTCACATTCCCTGGTGGTTCTTGGTCCAATATAACTTCATTGCATGTCGCCAGATCTATAAAGTTTCCCGAGACTAAAGAACATGGTAATGGATCTTACAAGTTTGCAGTATACACATCTTCTCATTCTCACTATTCAGTGGAGAAGGCAGCCATCTTATTAGGTCTTGGATCTTCGAACGTTTTCAAGGTACCGGCTTTGAAAGATGGAAGATTGGATATCACAGCTCTCGAAAAAAAGATTCAAGAGACAAAGGAACAGGGCTTCACTCCTCTTTATATCAATGCAACTGCAGGAACCACTGTGTTCGGGTCTTACGATGATTTAAATTCCATTGCTGATATTGCTAAGAAGTATGATACCTGGCTTCATGTCGATGGATCTTGGGGAGGAAATGTTGTATTCTCTCCGAAACATAAAAAAAAGCTTGAAGGCATCAAACGTGCAGATTCAATCACAGTGAATCCTCACAAAATGTTAGGAGTTCCAAACACTTGCTCCTTCTTACTTCTCCCACATGTACTGACCTTCCAAAAAGCTATGTCTCATAGTGCGCCTTACCTATTCCACGGAAAAAGAGATGATGATGTGCAAGAGAACTTTGATTTGGCCGATGGTACCATGGGATGTGGAAGAAGAGCCGATGCCTTTAAGTTCTATATGACTTGGTTGTATTATGGATCAAAGGGTCTCGCAGAAAGAGTAGATCATGCCTATGCAATTGTTGAATATTTTGTGGAAAAGATCAGCAAGATCCCTGAGTTCTCTTTAGTATTTGGTACAAGAGATGATCTTCCTCCCTGTTTACAAGTTTGCTTTTACTACCATCCGAAGGGATTCGCCGAAAATGATTACACACCAGTAACCAGATTCATATCGAGAGAGTTACATAAGAAGGGTAAGTATTTGGTGGACTTCTCACCTCCACCTTGGAAGGGATCTGGAAACGGAGAATTTTTTAGAGCAGTGTTTAACTCTCCTATTTTATCGAGTCAAACTGTCGATGATCTCATTAAAGAGATAATCTCTTCAGGTGATGATTTTATGAAGCAAAGATAGAATTCAATTTCATTAAAATTAAAACAAAAACGATTAGAAGTATATGTAGTCATGTAAACTCATCAGAGTTGAAAATCAATAATGTGAATACTTTTTCTGAGACTTCAAGTAGAAGTTGCGTTCATATTGCAAGAATATGGGTGTTGAAGACAATATTTTGGAGCCAATATGGATGCACTATAACCCTTTGCAACCAACAACTCTCTGTAATTAAGGATCCTTGGTCCCATCTCATTCAAACGGATATGACCTGAGGAATCTTTATTTCCACTCCATGATAATTCTGCCAAGGCACCTGCCCGGGGCCACAAGGTAGTACTGAGAGATAAGCTGTCAATTTGTTCCGACCATAAGGGCGCCTCAATACCTATGACTCTTTTAGATTCTTCTTCAGTAAGACCTTCAAGAGGATCGAAAAGATAAATCCTTTGCCAGGTCTTATAAGGCCCACACCAGGATCCACCTTGACCTTCATTGAACCAGTCATTTGTTTTGTTGCCTCCGTATCTCCAGTCATTTGTCACAAACCCACCTTTACCGCAATCCAAGTACAAGTAGTCAGAGTTGGAAGCGATTACTTTATATCCTTGAGATGTTAAGTTTTTAATGCTTCCAGATACAGCCCAAGTTTGCAAGACAATATCTTTAGGTACAGATTTGGCTGCTAATTCAGATAAAACAATATCTTCCCACATGGTAAGTTTACGATCTTGTGTGTTTCTAAACATAGGTACAGCGACATCTATCCAGTGCAGCACCAAGTCATTAATTGAGGTTGAGTTCCTTTGCTTAAGCCATTTTTTGACATTATTTGATTGCATGTAACAATTGGCATTGACTTCATCTGCACCAACATGAAATACATTATCTTGGAAAAGTGAACTTATTTCATCGTAAACATTTTTGATGACATCCAAAGCGCCATCTTGTAAGAAGTCTAACTGTCCTGGAGGTGGTTCAGCTGCCGAAGTGAGCCAGCTACTTCCCGGACAAGCATTAAGTTTTTTGTCAATTTGCACCCAACCTGCGCTTGCATGACCTGGCATATCTACTTCAGGGATAACTCTAACACCTCTCATCTTTGCATATTCCACAACATACTTGACATCTTCTTTAGTAAAGATGTCGTGCCTTGAAAAAGCATCTTTGATCATTTGAGGGTATTCCGTTAGATTGAGGGCCCATGAAGCAGTATCTGATATGTGCCAATGCAATGAATTCAACTTGGAAAGAGACATCATATCAATTTGGCTTATTATAGATTCAACTGACAAATAGTTTCTAGCACTATCTATCATAATTCCTCTATGGTGGTATAAGGGCTCATCTTCAATTTCAACTGCAGCTTCTATGTAATGATTATCTTTTAATTCATCGTATATGAAAAGCTGCTCAAGGGTAGAAAACGCATGAAGAGCACCCCAAATTGTTTCAGCATTTACAAGAATCACATTAGATTCCTCATCTACTTTCAATGAATAGCTTTCATTGACACCAAATTGTAATGGGGCTTTATCATCGGTGATATTAACTCTAATCGTAGACAATTGGTTCAAATACTTGCTAACATTCTGTTTTGAATCACCTCCATTATCATAATTGACAGTAAGGGGTGCAGGTGCCCATTCCGTGCTGCGGATACTCTTTAATGTTCTAGAAAAAGCTTCTTTAACGACGATACTATCCTCATTTGACTGCAAGTTCACATCCGTTGCTAAGTACTTTGTCCCCAGCTTGCCCCACTTAACCGACCTCGGTGCTGGAAGTGGATTAACATTGGCTGCCCACAGTCCAGCAAACATGAAAAGTAAAAGAAGGATCCACCTCATAGTGTGTATTGAATTGTCTTTGTAGCTTCTTTGAGCTGGAATGAAGGAAAACATGGGGGATTTTAAATCAACTCCTCGTGTGTGTTTGATAAGCGGAGAACTATAGGGGAAGAACAAGAAGGGGTAACTGTACCGATATGCTTCCTCGATGTATATGGCACAATGTTGCACCTATTGGGCTACATAAGTGCTTGCGTCCGATGATTCAATGAGCCATTGTCAATGGTTAGCTTCAGTTGTCCCGTACATCTTTACATTTATTGGTATGCAGTACAAAAGATAAGAGCTCGAGGAAACTACCGTTGACAGAGTTGCCTTACAAGCTCGAAAAGAGCCTCTATCGCTCTCTATCTTGACTGTAGCCGTGTAAAGATAAAGCAGTTCACGATAATCCTTATTGTGTCTTACGGGGTTTCCTTATCCCAAGAATTGGAGATCGTATCTATCAAAAGCTGAAATCCAACATGACGTTACATTTTTTTTCTCATAGATAGCACTTACTTATCTATGGAAGTAACTCTAATAGATATCATACTTTCTATACGAATACCCTCGGTTACTGTTATTTATGGCCGTTAGAGAAGTTATGGACTTCAATTCCATTCTATGAAGAAGACGGACTTTCAATTGGTTTAGTTAGCAATAGAAGGATCATAATTCTCGTACCATAGAAACTGAGAAAATCCATTTGAGACCAAAACGGTTAATTATGTTTACGTAGTATTTCTTTTTGCCTCCGCTTTATATCTTGTCATCAATTGCTCCATATAACCTTCCTTTCTACCATTATCAACAAAATATCACTAGAATTCACGGATTCATCTCACATCCAATTGTTTAGTTCGCCCGAATAAGGTTACCATTTACATAATTCTACATTATATTTTACATCAATGTCACCAAAAGCTTAGCAAATTTCCACGGTGGAATCGGTATATCAAACCCCCCAATTGAAACCTTAGCACCTCTTCCGAGGAGATCACCCCACAAATTAAACGGCCAAGAAAGCCCAACACTCAACATTAAGCCCTTTGTTGTCAATCATGATATCATATCCACTCGACAATTTAACGAGAGATGATCTTTACTTTCTTGCAGCCATCTTGGATGTAACCTTCCCAGTGTTCGTTTATACTTTAAAAGCTATGGGTGCGAAAACTTATGTTACATATATTACCCCAACTTTAAGAGTCGAAAAATCTTGACTGAAAGCCCGCACGATTGGATACTCTCGATTTCGGATTTTACCCCATTAATTGGCAATTGATATCATTAACGTTAGCCGAATTCTCGTCCACGCGTAAAATTTAACTTGTCGCGGAACCATAAGGCTGAATCTGCCGCAATGTGAGGAACACTTTTAGCCATGTAACGTTAACTTTATTTCGTATGCTCGATTTGTAGTAGTTGTTTGAAGTTCTGTCAAATATCTGCAGGTAGCTCTCTTAACGTCGTGTTTAAAAAAAAGAAAAGTATGCTAAATCGCTGATTTGGTTTTAATTAACAACTAGACCTTACATATAGGGTCTAATTTGATCTGAATAGTAGCCCCTTTGCAGCATTGTTCCGTGGTACAGTTTGTCAATACACGAAACATAGCGGCATTGGCTTTGCCGGATTGTGCGATTTCCGAGGTGGCCTATAATCAACCCCACTATCACAGATTTCATGGCTAAAAGTTGAGTAGTTGTAACGTTACAATTGCCTACGTACGATATCAAGGGTACGGAGAACTTGTAAAAGTTTTCCCCAGTAATTCACCCCTCTTTAGCGGTCATGTACCTACGGTATTATTTTTAAGATTCAGTTACTGTAACACTCGCTAGATGCGCTCCACTTACTAAACGTAGTAAACTGCACGTTATTTGGCCTTCTCTGATAAAGCTAAACCCAAGATTAATGATACGAAAGTATAGCATATCCACACCTTAACTTAACGAAGAATGTTTTACAAGACCTTTATTTGTTCCAATTAAGTGTCTTATTCAAGATGCGCTTATTTCGTCGTCGATAAGTGGCCCACTTGGACCGGCTCCAATAAAGTAAAAAAAGAATAGATAATGACTTCCGACTTTCCATTTCCGGGATAATGGTTTGATAATGATATTCCCCGTTAGGATTCCATCAAAGGGCCTATATGTGTCAACGGCAATTTGAGGCGTACGGTAACCCGTCATATGAACGGCACTGAGATATAAAAATATTGAGTTTTCTTCTTGAATAGTAGTTCATTGATCTATAGGACATATAGGAAGGTCTAGTATTAGTGATAAGGACTAAAGACTTCATTATATATACATAACTAGTAATCTCAAGGACGTCTCTTAAGAAATACTGGAACTTTCTATTGAGAATCAATCAATTGTCTAATAGTCTTAAGAAGGGTGATGTCAGAAGAAGATAAGACACAGTCTCCAGTTGAGGTTAATCCAAAGGATTCTGGGGAATCTAATAAAATCGTCGAAAGAGATTCGTCTTTAGAACACGATGAAAAAAATCCCAGACATTATACCCCTAGTGAAATAGCTGCCAGTGGAAAATGGTATGACAGAAGATTAATCCCAGGACTACGAAGTTATTCAAACTCAATGATTCAAATTATCATGGTTGCTTTCGTTATATTCATGACCCCAGGTATGTACAATGCTTTGACTGGTATTGGTGCTTCTATTACCAATCCTCACAATCCAGACGCAGGTAAACATGCTCAAAACAGATCTTATATTGCATTATACACTGTTTTTGCCGTTGTTGGGTTCTTTGCTGGTTCAATTTGTAATATCATTGGGGCTAAAGCATGTTTAATCTTTGGAGGAACTGGATATGCAGTTTACTCTGGATCTCTTTTAAGTTATCAACACAATTATAATACGGGATATGTGATTTTCGCTGGGGCATATTTAGGTTTCTGTGCTTCTTGTCTTTGGGCAGCTCAAGGATCTATTATAATGTCTTATCCAACAGAAGATAAAAAAGGTACTGGTATTATGATTTTTTGGATTATCTTCAATTTTGGTGCAGTTATTGGTGGTATTATTCCTTTAGCTAACAATTTGCACACCACTAATACCAGTGTCAATGATGGTACTTATATTGCTTTTTTGGTATTGATGATATCAGGAATTGTTATTGCTTCTGTTGTATTACAACCAAAGAGAGTTTGGAAATCTGACGGTACCAAGATCCCCGATCAAAAATACCCAAGCTGGAAACATGAAATTCTTGGTTGTTTCTACACTATAAAAGATGAACCATGGATCTTATTTTTATTCCCATTGTTTTTCTCTTCAAACTGGTTTTACACATATCAATTTAACGAGGTTAACGCTGGACGTTTCAACGTGAGAACTAGATCATTAAATTCCTTACTTTACTGGCTCTTTCAAATGATTGGTGCTGTTGTCATGGGTGTTTTGTTGGATTTAAAATTTTTGAACAGAAGAAATCGTGCTAGACTTGGATGGGCCGTTATGTTCCTTATAACATTCCCAATCTGGGGAGGTGGATATAAGTTTCAAGAAGGTTACACTAGAGCAGATGTGAATCCATTGGACCCTAAAATCAAACTTACTGATTTCAAAGATAGTGGATACGTAGGACCCATGTTCCTTTATATTTTCTACGGTATTTATGATGCAATGTTCCAAAGTTATTGCTTATGGATCATGGGTGCTCTTTCAAACAGTTTGAAGAAGACAGCTTATTATGCTGGGTTTTATAAAGGCTTACAGTCAGCTGGTGCTGCTGTTGGTTGGGCCATTGATGACAGAGGAATCAAGTACATGTCCTTTTTCATTAGTTGTTGGGTTTTGTGCGCTGGATCTTTATTGGTCGCTTTGCCAGTAGTGCTTTTTAGAGTGACGGATCACACTGAGGAAGATAATGTGGATGATGTTTTGGATGATCCTGATGTGGAACCGGTAGTTGCTCTTGCTTCTGGTGAACACAAAGATGTATAATTGGATGTTCTCATATTAGGGATCAAATTATTTGGTGAGTAAGAGATGTTTATAGCCACATGTTTAATAAAATATCTTTAATGTGCTGAAACGTATTGTATATTCTTCCGCTGTACTTGTATAACAAAGTAAAATACATGAAGTGTCCCTGATAGAGAGTTCCTCTGAGTAGATTGGATGCAGGCCCCCTAACATTGTCATTATCTACAGGAACCCTTAAACTTGAAAAGCTCATCGTAGAGTTGTTATTATTGATAAGGTTAAGCTAGCCAGCAGAATGTTGATCGACGATGAGTCCTTATATCTTTACAACCTTACGTTGAAGCCACCTACTCTGGCAATTGGCACTGCGTTGGGTCTGTTCACTGGCCAAAAAAAATCTCAAGAAATAGTAGTAGCTAGCTCAACCGTATTGGAACTCTGGAAACCAGATACCTCAACGGGGAAGCTTCAGAAAGTGTGTCTGCAGAATGCATTTGGAATTATACAGAGTATTGCTAAGTTAAACAGTTTTGATTCTCAAAAGGATTTTCTCGTGGTGACGTCCGACTCAGGCAATATCAGTATACTAAATTACGAGCCAGCAATGAACTTATTTGTCCCTGTTATTCAGGAACCTCATTCAAAGAATGGGTTGAGGAGAAATTCCCCCGGTGAATATCTTGCTGTCGACCCATATAATAGGGCCATTTTCATTGGGGCCATAGAGCGGAACAAGTTGGTGTACAAGGTACAAACGAGCGAAGAAAATAAATTGGAGTTATCATCACCTCTAGAGATCTTGACAAAGGAAACTTTAACTTTTAAAGTTGTGGCATTAGAAACAGATTTCGAAAACCCTTTGTTCGTGGCAATAGAGATAGATTATAGCAAATATGAAGGGGATAAAGTATTTGATATAGATAGATCACCATTGTTGCTCAACTATTATGAATTGGACCTTGGATTAAACTATATTTCTAAGAAGTTTACCAAGGAAATCCCAGCATCAGCAAACCATTTAATTGCGCTACCTTCCCATATTGGAGGAGTCTTAATTGCTTGTCGCTCTTATCTCATATATGAACAAACTAATGGCAAGAGAAAATATTTGGCATTACCCATTCGTAAAGGAGCAAATGAAACAATAGTCACGAGCAGTGTTGTTCACAAGCTCAAGAAGAAGGATTTTTTCGTTTTGATACAAAGCACGTTAGGAGATTTATTCAAATTGCATTTCGTTTTTAATATTGAACTAGAGACAGTTGATGACATTTTTATAACTTACTTTGATACCATTCCAGTTACAAAATCTCTCAGCATCTTTAAAAGTGGATTTCTTTTTGCAGACGTGGCTAATGATAATAGACTATTCTACCAATTTGAAAATTTGGGAGAAAATGAGGATCTTACCACTTTAAAAGCCAGCGAATTCGAGGAAGAGGAGATAGCTGCCCTGTACCATGAAAGGCAAAAACCTTTTGACGTAAGGGGTCTTGATAACCTAGCATTGGTTGATTTTATAGATGTGGTTGATCCTATAGTGGGTGGGAAAGTCTTGGAATCAAAGGATTTAGAAACTCAAGATCCGTTGAAGGAATTGGTGATGCTCACATCACAAGCTAATATTAGTACACTAAAATATGGGATCCCAACTTCTATTTTAATATCTTCTCCCTTACCAGTTCACCCAACAAGTATCTTTACAACGAAGCTCTTTGAAGATTCTGAAAGTGATGAATATTTGGTAATAACATCATCATTAGCATCCAAAACATTGATCCTTTCAATTGGTGAGGTAGTTGAAGAGGTTGCAGATACTGAGTTCATCCTCAATGAACCGACGATATCAGTTCGACAAGTGGGGAAGTCCTCGGTCGTTCAGATCTATACTAACGGTGTAAGACATATAAAGCATACACGCCTAGAAGATGGACTGACGGAAAAGAAGGCAACAGATTGGTTTCCACCAGCAGGAATATCAATTCTTCATGCAAGCGCAAACCTGAACCAGGTTGTAATAGGCTTATCCAATCGTGAAATCCGCTATTTTGCGGTTGACCCCGATGACGATCAACTTAACGAATACCAAGATTCCCTTGATATGCCTGCAAGTATAACATCATTGGCAATACAAAGTTTTGAACGTTTTAGCTCTTTTGCGGTTATAGGTTGCTCTGATGAATCCATTCAAGTTGTTTCATTGCAAGAGCACAATTGTCTTGAGATTCTTTCATTTCAAGTTCTCTCTGCCAATGCATCTTCAATTGTTTTACTTCTGGAAGGGAATTCAATCTCAGTTCATATCGGAATGGAAAATGGGTTATATGTAAGGACTACATTGGATGAATTTTCAGGTAAGCTTTCAGACACTAGAATAAAATATATTGGCTCAAAGCCGGTAACAATGTCTGTTATAAAATTGGCGACCGGACTTGCTACACTTGCTGTATCTTCCAGACCATATATCGGCCATTCAAATAAGAGTGAGTTTAAAGTCAAGCCTCTTCTAGGATCTGCAATTAGTGGTGGGACTTCTTTCCAATCAGAAGACATCGAAGGTGATGCTATTGTAGGAATTCAAGGAGTCAATTTGGTCATATTTACTTTGGGGACGGAGGAGACTGGCTATGACCCTAGTGAAGATTTTCAAATACATAAAACTCAGCTTCGTTATAGTCCTAGAAAGATCGATTTCAATGAGCAAAAGGGAAGAGCATATATAATAGAGTCACAGTTTGGCATAGATGGGCCATATAAACCCTATGATTTTGATGGCCCAAAAGATGGAAATGAAGATGGTAATAGTGAGATTGACCTGGATTATTTCAAGGCCTTTGGTTATCCTAAAAGGAAAAACTACTGGTCTTCTGCTGTTGAGGTTTACAACTTGACAAACAGGGAAGTTTCCCAGTCAATCGAGTTCCCAAGAAATGAAAGACCAGTGTCCATTTGCTGCCTTTCCTTTGCCTCTCCTCAGGAATACGTTGTGATAGGAATCAGCAAGGGTGATCGGGGTTTACCTACACTGGCTTCTGGGGCAAAATTTTACACCTTCAAAGTGACCAAAACGGGTGAGTTAGAGTTTGTCCATAAGACAGAATTGGACCTCTTACCAACAGCATTGTTACCCTATGGGGATAAACTTTTGGCTGGTATGGGCAATCATTTACGTCTCTATGATTTGGGTCGAAAACAATTACTCAGAAAAGCTTCTTCCACAATAGATTACTTAAGACGAATAGTAAGCCTCACATACCAAGGAGGTGATAGAATTGTTGTTGGTGATTCTGATAACTCAGCTACTTTTGTCAAGTACCATGTTCATGACAATCAATTTGTCCCATTATCAGATGATGTTATGAAAAGACAAATCACCTCATTAGTTCTGTTAGACTATGACACTGTTATGGGAGGTGACAAGTTTGGAAATATCTTTGTATCTAGGATTCCTGAAAGAATTTCAAAGATAAGTGACGAGGACTGGAACAAATTCTTAGAATCATTTTTAAATGGGGCTGGCTCAAGAGAAAGAAACATGTGTGAGTTTTATTTGCAAGATATTCCCACGTCTTTAACGAAGACAAGTTTGGTAGTGGGTGGGAAGGATCTCATTGTGTATACAGGTATACAAGGAACTGTGGGGACCCTTTTGCCTCTAGCTTCTAAACAAGAAATAGAGTTTATGTTTGCCTTAGAACTTTCACTAAGGAAATACTTTGATCCCGGCTTTGATGACTTTAATAAGAATGAAAGAGGCTATAATACTTTAGGAAAAGATCATTTAAAGTTCAGAAGTTATTACAATCCAGTGAAAAATGTCATTGATGGAGATTTCATCGAAAAATTCTACGAACTTCCGATCCTGGTAAAGATCAAGGTCAGTGGAGCACTCGATAGGACCCAAAAGGAAATAGAAAGAAAAATTTCCGACCTTCGAATAAGAGGATCTTTTTAATCAAATGTATATATGTAAAATTAGTACTGTATAACTATTATGCCATTACAATTGTGATCAAACAAGTGTATTTTTACAACTGAATTTGTATTCATTGCATTTAATATATACTTAGTACTACCTAAAGTCGAACAATGAATATCGACTCCTTTGGAATCCTTATTCGAAATACCTTAAAAGCTTCATAATAAGAAACATATGAAATAGTAATAAAAAAAAATAGTAATAAGACATGAAGTTAGACCACTTATTTTGGCAATATGATGACAGGAAGAAAGTAGCCGTTATTTAAACACATTTTTTTACATAATACACTTTAAAAGCTAGCTGGCAACCTCGCTTTTTTTCTTAGTTTCATCTTTTTCCAAATCATTCTTTTCCTTGAGGTCAATCGCTTTTTCGTCTCTCCTATGCCTAAGTGGAGAATCTTCCTTCGAGTCTTGATATTTTCTATTCAATGTTGGGCTCCCATGTCCATTGACATCCTCAATATTATCTCTTCCCGGTGTCTGACCATTTGGAGTACTGAATTGAACGAAATTCCAGAAGGCAGGAGATGATTGGCTAGTGCTTACTCTACTAGGAATATTCAACTTACCAGCATCTTGAGGTTTTGAACCTCGTTCTGGAGTGAAAGCTTCTAATGGGAGAATCTTCTTGGGGCTTGTGAAGCCCAATGCATCCGAGTTGGTACTGGGTGCCGTAGAATTAGAATTATTTGATTCACTTGTATGGGTATTGTTACCTGACGAATAGTTTTGATTATCATTGAAATTATTGGGGTGTGGTTGTTGATTGGAAGATGCAGGACCCATTGGGTTATTCGATGATGTCGGTGGGGGGAAACCAAATAAATTGTTCCCACCAACCTTGGGTAACCTTGGCGTGGTCCCACCAACTTCACCATACTGTCTAATTGGAGAAGCCAACTCTGGCTTTCCCAAATTCAAACCATGAGCCATCAGCTGATTAACAGGTCCGGGGACCATATTATTACCATACATCATATGAGGTGGATGGGTTGGATGTTGGTACCCATAGGGACGAGATGGATTAATGAATCCATTCACCTGTTGTTGAGGCACATAGGCTATAGGTGGAGACATGTTAGATGGCATGCCTTGGTATGGCATCGGTCCAAATTTAGAAAAACTATTTGATCTTTGATGTTCAAATTGATTGATCCCATCATTAGGAAACTCCCTCTGAGATTCCGGAAGTTGTTGATAAGTAGCTAAATGCAACTGCAACTGTCTTGAAACCGATGACCCTCTTCTTGATTTCAGCAATGATCCACTTTGAATCTTAGTCATAAATTCTTCTTTATATGATTCACTTATTCTCCATTTCATACCCTTACCTGGTTCATTGGGTCTTCTAGGGACTTTTTCAAAAGCTTTGTTCAATGACAAGTTATGTCTGATTGAATTTTGCCAACCAGTCTTTGAAAACTTATAATAAGCATAATGCGAAGCTATCCAATTATATATTTCAGACAAGGACATAACGCCTTCCTGATTTGAAAGGATAGCTTGGGTGATCATTGTAGCATAAGAATAAGGAGGTTTAATATCTTTAGCCTCCTCTTTGGACAAATCTTGGTCCAAGTTGTTTTGCAATGAAGTCGCAGACGCAGACGAAGGTGAGTGCGAAAGTTGAGCTTTGTCAAACATTTGAAAGCTTTTAATTTGCGAACCATTGTTAACGCTCATAGGATGAGTTTGAGGATAGGATGATTGAGAAGACTTTCTAGACTTATTCTGATATCTAGTGAGACATTGGTGTAATATTTTCTGCGGTATATTAGGTGGTGAGTCAGGTAAGATAAACATCATTTGAGTTCCTCCTATATCCAAAATAGCTCCGGAATGTAAAGGGGTAGCCGATGAATCACCCACAGGAACCTTTTGACCATCAACCCTTGCACCATTTCTTCCAAATACTTTCAATTCCCAACATCTCAAATCCAAGTTATAAGCGATTGCCGCATGCAGACGTGAGACTACTTTTGCTGGACCCAAATCTATATCTATTGCAACTTGCGACGCAGATTGATTGTCTGTATTTCTTCCAATTGAAACAGCAAGTGACTTGACGTAAAAAGTCCAAGTTTGGCCTGCTATTTTAGCATAAGCTTGTACTTCTGAAGCTATGTTCTTTTCGTTAGAGTAAGTTGCTGATACATTGGTTTTATCATCAGGTTGCTGAAGAGAAGATATCACTGCATTGACCATGTCAGCAGGATCATCAAACGTAGGGAAATCTTCATTATCGTCAACACTTCTTTTACGAGGTGTTGTGGTAGACATTTTAATTCAGCACGACCCCTTTTTCTGTTTCAATAATCTTCCCACAGTTTTCGAAAAAAAATTGACCAGTGACGTCTATAATCAGTAATAATCTGAATGCAATACTATATATGAAACGATATCAAGCTGGTCTAACTGTGCAAGCTTTGCTTTACCCTCTTTCAAGAATGTATGTGGTCCTCAGAAATTACTATTTATGCCCAGGGCTAAAAATGGCAAAGTCTTGACCTTATATTTTAACTAGGTTGGGACTAGATTCGATGCAACTAAACTTAAAAATATGTCAATAAAGTGGAAGGTGTCCTCGATATTTGTTAAATAAGTGGTGAAGCAAATCACACTCAACACGGTGCTCCACTTTCCGGAAATTTTAGCAATTGAATATTAGTAACACCCAAAACTCGTAAAACTGGATTTTCAAAACGGTTACTCCTAGATGCAGCTATTTGAAAGCACGTTCATGCGACCCCGGTATCGAAAAGTCCAAAGGTCTCTGTTGTAGATGACTTCAATATTTGACTGTTTTTGTTTACAAAACAGAGATTTTGTTTTGGTTTTTTCATACCACCAGAAAAAAAAAATCACCAATATTACATACAGTACGGGAGGGTTCGGGAACGAGACCCGTTTTTAAGAAGCCCTGAAGATAAAGAAAAGGAGTAAGAGAAAAGAAAACGACTGTAGATACAATTGCTTGCTTCGTTTTATTAATGTATATCTTTATTTGATACTTGCTATTTTATTTTGAGCATCCATTTGCAGAACGCTCTATAATACATAAATCATTGGTATTTCCAGACAAAGATTATTCCGCATAAGTGAATTCGTAATTAATAGGAATTACAAAAGAATCATCGTTAAGGTCAAATCCTCTAGCATCGATCTTTTCTTTGGTGACTATATCGACATCATGATCTTCAGCTTCCCTTCGTTTTTTTATGAGCGCATCCTCGTCTATGATATCGAATTCGTCTTCCTTCTCTTCATAGTCTACGTTCTCTTCCACTTCCACAAAATCTGGGGCCAAGGCGCTCCATTTAGGAGGAAATACAATCAGCCAAAGATACACTGTCCCCGAGTCTAATCCCACGGATCCGATCATGCACCGAGGATAATTCCACTTGACATCCACGAGTTCTTCATTACTCCCCTCTAAGATTTTAATAAGCGAGCCCAATGACGTCTCCCACACGTATAAATCATGCGAAGATTGTCCAAAGGTGGAAGCAACAAGAAACTCGGCATTATGATTGAAAGAAACGGAGTTCCATTGAAGCCTATTGACAACATCTTGGTATTTATGCTCCACATCAAATTCCCATTGATCAGGGGAATCCACATTGACTAAATCTGGTAAATTAATTTGACGGATGATTCTATCAGATGAGTTCACGGCCAATTTCCTTCCATTGGGTGAAATGATCAAGTTCTTGATATTTGAGTTAGATACCTTAAAAGAATGTAAAAGCTCTAGTGTATCGGTGCGGAAAATATTGATCCAACCTTTGCTTGTACCTGTAAACAAATAAATGCCTTCTTTTGGGGTGAATATGCAAATTAAAGTCATATGTTTATCCTTTTTCCGTTTTTTCCTTTTCTCGTCCTCGTCATCTTCTTCGATACCATTCTCCTGAACCCCTTGTTTAGGCTCGGTCGTGAGTATTTTGATGTTGATGGCACTTTCATTGGTCATATCCACGAAAACTGGTTCATCTTCGAATAACGAAGCCGTGAATTTGAAATGATCTTGTGGATACATCGAGGCCATCCAGATAGGACCATCGAATCTAATGCTTCTTATAACTGCCAGGTCTTCTTCGTCTTGATTGACTTTGCTCAAGTCCCATAACTTGCAAGTCCAGTCTTGTGATGAAGACAACAAATACCGACCGCATTTCGACCAGCACAACGACGTGACAGGTCTAGTATGCCCATCTTTATAAAGATGCGCTATCACGCTACCATTAGTCACTAAATCATAAATAATTATGGATCCATCTCCCATTCCTGATGCAAGGTAGTCCCCTTTATGATTAAACTGAATCACCACCGATTGGCCATATTGAAGAGTGTTGACAAGCGTCTCCGGGTACTCTTTCGCTACTGCAAAAGGGTCATGCAAGGAAAGATTCATCGCATCCAGATAAGATCTTACCAACCAAGTCTATAACTTAGGAGCATTTAACAATAACTCGCCAATTTCAATATTTCACTATCATTTTTTTTTTTTTTTCGTTCTTTGTTTGCCAACTCGTATATTTTTTTTTTATCTACATGCATGCTAACAACGCGATCACTTTTTTCATAGTGTAATGTGTATTATTCATTTTACATTTCATACATACTGAAGCAGTACTGGGGACAGGGCAGGTCAACCATAGCAACATCAGAATTTACATCACGTAACTTTTTATGAGAGAAGAGGGTTCCAACCTGCCTAGCTAATCTCAAATGAAACTACAAGTCATAAGTTTTTTATTTTGTTTGCAGGCATCTTTATTCATAACGGTAGGACTATGCACTGTGGGAGATGCTATGATACATTATTATACTGAACCAGGTGGCAGAAAATGCTTCTATAAATCATTGCGTCAGGATACTTTGTTAATTGGCCGATATAAAATGGAGATATGTGATAAAGATGACGTTTACTTTTATCCACCTAGAGACAGAGTAGCTACCGGAGTAGTAATTGATGTCGAGGAAGTCTTCAATTCTAATGCACGCAAGATACACCAAAGAGGGTCTGCTAGTGGTCAATTCGTTTATAATGCATTACAGGCCGGCGAACATAGGCTATGTTTGACACCTCGTTCATTTTTAAAAAAGCTGTGGATAGGCTATTCAGCAGATGATCAACTTGCTGTCATGGATCTGAAGTTCACAGAGGCAAAAATTTACATTGATATAGAGGTAGGTGACGGGCAATTGTTTGATATAAAACATAACCATAAGATGCAGTCACTTACGGATCAAGTGAATCGCTTAAATGACAAGCTTACCGAAATCAGAAACGAACAACAGTTTATCAAGCATAAGGAGGAGTCCTTCAGAGACTTATCGGAGAGAGCCAATGAAGGTGTCGTTAGATGGCTGTTGTTCCAGCTTGGTGCACTTGTCATTATTGGTCTCTACCAGTTATTCAAATTCACGAGAATTGTCACCAAAGTGAAAGTTGAGTAGGAATAAATCAACGATAATTTAGAAGACAGAATATTGACCACACGACTCAATAATCTCTTTCAGAATACTTCCAGCTTATAATCAACATAGACTTATCCAGAAGAAGGAAGATCATTCAGAAAAAGGGAGACAATCTGTATATTTAAAAAGTCAGCCACGAGATCAAAGCGGTCAACTCCACAAGTTCAGGTCAATGTCTATTCACTATATCATTTAGTATCAAAATCTGCATTAATAGTTAATATATAATATACAGGAAATCATTATAATATATCTATCAGTGGCTGCTCATTCACACAAGTCGCCTGTTAATTATGACAAGTCTAGGAGATGAGTGGGACTCTCAGGGGAGAGATAAGATCTTTGATTTGCGAGTGAATAGCGTTTCCCCAATTGCAACCACCGATTCGAGTGATTCGATATCAGCACCGATAAAGAAGCAACGATTTGATGACAGAGCGGAGACAAGATTAAGCTTGATGCTACAAAATGGCAATGTTAAGCCGACAAAGAAAAAGACTCATAAACTATTATCACTGGAAGAACTGGTTGGAAGCTTGGTTAAGTGGGTAGATGCACAGGAGATCACCCAATACATTAATTCTGAGGAATTCGTTTCTCAATTTGGACAGGTGGTAGTGCTACGTTCATCCCCATTTCATATACTAATGGGAACATCAAAAGGCTATTTGATTGGGTTTAATTACCGTCAAGAATTGGAATTCACTCTTGCTCCATGGTCAGAGGACGAAGATGAGGACGAGGGTCAACATCTTAAAGAAAGCATTATAACATCAATAGCATCGTCATCCGACTCTCTATTTGTGGCTGCTGGGTATGCCAATGGGAACATTATACTATGGGATTTATCAAAGAATTATGAAAGTTATTCTGGCCCTTTTCACATTATAAAGCCTCTTACTTTAGAAGAACGTCTTGCTGAGAACAAAGAGGGACACTTGTTTGGAGTGCCCATAACTTCGTTGCAATTTCTTCATGCCCTGAACTTACAGATTTTATCATGTGATGAATCTGGATTGGTCATCTACAGCCATGTATTCACAAGGTTACTCAAAAAGTACTTCAAATCTCAAAAAGTCATAGGCAAAGACACTTCACAGTCTGATAATATTGTCCATTCATCTGAAATACTTCCAATGGGTAACTCTCCTCAAATAACAGACCAACTAGTGGTTACTGCTGCCATAACAAACAAGCAACTATCTATTTTCTCAGTGTTGTCGTTGAACGATCCTCTGATGATGAATTTACGAAGTCATTGCAATATAGCAAAACCCAAAAGTATTCCTAAAGATTTGGACTTTTCGGCTTGCCTAAGTTGGTTTCCGTGTATAAAAGAGAGAAACGAGATAATTAATGCCAGACTTGCATTCTCTTGGTGCAATACGTTATCAGTCATTGAAATCGAAAATGATACTCTTCCCGCCAATTTTTTGACAGTGATTTCTGACCTCAAGGAGAAGGACAAGGCAATTTCTACGATACCAATCGGCACCCCCACAATTTGGTCCATTAAAGAAAGGTTAAATATTATTATAGACTTGAAGTGGTTGAGTCCTAATCTCTTGGTGGTGTTCTCAAAGGATACACTGAAGGGGGAAGTGGTCCTTTCAATACTTCATTACACTAAAACTGCTGGACGAGGCAGAATAAATTCAGTTGGTAGTCAAGCAATCAAGGAACTAGGGGCATCTTTGGGTTCAGTCATTGGGAACAGCGCTTGGAACTACCTGTATGCAAACATAATTAATCTCTTGAAAAGAAAATTTATGATTTTGTTTGATTCTGGGGCTGAAGTGAGGCTATCGATTGGAAGACCTCTCAATTGGGCGGAGAGACTTATGAGCCATTTGTCAGAACAGGACTATGCAGGTGCCTTTATGTTGGCTGTGGATTTCTATAATTCCAATGATAGAGGTAAAGGTGCATTATTAGGCTTTCCTAAAGACCCCACTGAAAAGAAAGGTCTTATAAGGCCATATTTGACGGAAATATTGAGAACTTCATGTGTAACTTTATATAATGAAGAAGCTACTGATAAAGGCCTTTATTTGAATGTTTTCTTCAATATAATAGGGGATCTCAAGGAAGACCACCCATCCGATGAATATGACCTAATTGTGGAACAGGTTTATGAATGTTTAGAGAATGATGATCTTTTTTTCCGGGCAGTGGAGCCATTCATCTTATCGGAGAGGATCACTACATTTACTCCGACTGTGTTGAAGAACTTGGTCAAATTCTATATTGATCTACAACAAAAGGATTCGTTCACGCAGATTCTTTGTCTTCTTGATGTTGCTTCACTTGATATCGATTTGACAATTCTGTTGTGTGTCAAGTATAAGTTAAGAGATTGTTTAATTTATATTTGGAACACTATATTAAATGACTACTTGAACCCATTGATGCAATTTATTGAAGAGATTGCTGAATCGAGTAATGAGGCTTCAAATATCACGGTTTTTGCTTATATGTCATTTGTATTGACAGGAAGACAATACCCTACCAACAGGTTTATCAACCCCAAAGACGAATTAAATGCGAAAAAGAGCATATGTGATGTTCTTTTTAGCTCTAAAACGTTAGAATGGCCCAAGGGGAGCTCAAATTTTCTTGGAGAAGATGGTATTTTTCCTTATTTGTATTTATTTTTAAGGTATAATTCATTTGAAATGCTTTCCACTTTAAATGAATTCTTTGAAGATAGCTCACTAAATGAAGACGTGAAACTTAATCGCCAGTATATTATAGAAGCATTATTGGACGTATTTGAGGACGGCCAATTCAAGGATGAAGACTTTGAGCAATTGGCTATATTTATTGCCAGAAATTATCCTAAATACTCTCAGTTCATAAGGTTATCGGACTCTGTGATTGAAAAAGTGACAGAATCATTATGTGCCAGTACAAATCTCGAGACCAGAAGAGATAGAGAATTGGCATTGCAAAGCATAGTTCCTTACGTCGAAAGGGAAAACAACACTTATCTAATTCAGCAACTCAAAGCAGCAAAATTTTATGATGTACTCATAAGCATTTACATTATGGATGGTGAAAAGGCAAAGGCTATTTCAACTTGGCTTTTGAAGCAACAAGAAAAAGATCTCGAGGATAAAGAGTTACAGTCGGATTTCTTCAATTCATTTCTTTCCGAAGCTTTTCAAACTTGCAAGAATAAAAAAGAAAGGTCTGAGCTTATTTCAGTAGTTGAGAAGAATTTTGGAAGGATGGCTTCGAAAGACACCTACAGTTTTGCTAGTCTTATATCAAAGTATGCTCCTGAATTACATAAGGATATACTACTTTTGGATGATTTAGAGATTGTTCAAAAATACTTGAAGGCTTTCTTTGAGATATACAAAACTAAGTCTGGCACGGTTGATAAAGTTTACCCCGAATTGGTGGGCAAGTATGTGCAAATCAATCAAAACGATGTTCAGTTTGTTAGAGATCATGTTGAAACTCTTTCAACAGACACACAGATATTTGACCAGAGCATTGAAGTTTTGAAAGGTGCTAATGCAATTGAGAGTTTGACTGTTCTTTACGTTCACAAAAGAGACTTTCAGACTGCTCTCGAGGTTATAGACAAGAATATAAGAAAGGTCTCAGAGGGTCCTTTGATAACGGAAGAAGAGATAGGGAATTTTCAATGGACTCTAAGTATTGGAATGAAGGTAAGTGAATCTTTAGAAGCTCGAAAAATGGATTCACCAGACAAAGAGCTTAATTTGAGTGAATGGATGTGGTTAGAATTGATCAAGACCTTGGTTTCAATTGCCAACTCGAGAGATGGAAACGACCGCAACATTTTCAACAATGCAGTCTACACTTGTTTTAGAAGAATCAGTGTCTCTGAGCCTTATTCACCAGAGAGAAGAGAGCCGTCATTTTTAATAATTTTCAACAAATTTCTAACATCATCGACCGAGACAGCAGTGTTATCGAATATAAGATCTATTTTACAAGACATCTTCATATCCTATTACTATGAGACCGAGATGCATAAATTGTCTCTTGATATGCTAGGCCATAGCATATACAGAAGTATGGAGCTAGTGCGTTTAGATAATGTCAGAGGGTGGGATATAAAGAGCAAGATATGTGCCTCTTGCGGAAAGCCCTTATGGGGAAGTACAATTAATGAACTGAGCTACGACGCATGGGAAGATCGCCAATGGCTAATATTGCATCCTAAGCAGCTGGGACCCACGCAACCTACGCATTCGTTTGAGAAACAAATTTCTCTTGACCGCTATCATCAATTGGGTCTAGTGTTTTTCAAGTGTTCACATGGGTATCATATCAGCTGCTTAGAGAATTTAGGGTTCCAGCAAAACAGAGTATGCGTTTTATGCGTGAAGGATCCCCAAAGCTAGATAGAGAAAGTATGATGTAGACGAAATAGAACGTTGTTATCATATAAATGCGTTTGATACAGAGGTGAGGAGAAACCTCGTCTCAGATTACAATTAGACCTCTGTTACGTTGACCTGGATCAAAAAAAAAAAAACCTGTTCTATTCCAGCTCTTTTTCTTTTTTTTGAGCCGCAGTATGCATGTCTTGAAGCAAGCGAAGTTTTTTCGAGTCTTTTTGGACAAGCACCGTCCCTTTTTGATCCGAACCTTTGCTACTCCAACACGAGGTCTATATAGTGCTGTAGGGTGCATTGACTAACTACACTGAAGCTAAACGGGAGAAACGCGCAATTAAATCCCATCAACATTGCTTTAGGACCTTCCTACCCCAAGTGTTAAGGATGAAAGACTCTTCATGACTGTTCCTGGTTTGCAAACTGAGCAACTAAGCCCAGTTCGAGATGTGCGAAAAATCAGTGCTCCGCACAAAATTAGTCGGTGTCTGGGGTGATCTCCTTCTATATAACTCATACTTGCTATAATTCCCTGAAACCTGCGGCTAGTCTAAGGAATTGTAAATTATCACAACCCAAGGACAAGCCACAAATTGTGGTCTTGGAAAGAAGGGCTCTGTGCAAAAAAGTAATAAGCACTTCTATTGCCTCAGTTTGAACCTCGAACATCGAAAGGCCAATCTTTATTGTAGTGAACGTCAACGTAAATAATAAAGGAGCATTTAACCCTCCGCTCTTTGTTAGTTAAGCCTGGAATTTTTGCGACCTCTACAAAGGTCTAAGACCGACCAATTGTAAGGAGTAGGTGCGCTTAGGTACCAGATCAACGGGCCATGAAATGCATACTCGTGCATTCCTGATTAGGAAGTATTATAAACAAGGTGAATTTTCCAATAATAGAAGCTTGAAGATTTCAACTAGGGCTCATCATCTCAGTTCCACTAAGGAAATCAGTTTGATGCTACTGAAGTAGAAAGTAAATAAATCTGCATTTTGAAAGCGTAAGATTTGACGACTCAGGACGTTGATTTTAATCTGAGTAGATCAAAGATTAAAAGAATAAAAAATAAGATCAGCTTGACGTCAAACCTAGTTCCGACTGTGCCTAAGCTAGTCCGAATCATATTTGACTTACATTGATCTCTAATCAAACTTGGCTACTGGCAAGTAAACTCAGATCATCCTGAGATAGAAAATCAAAAAAATAATCATCTGAAGAAGGTGTTAGAAGTGATCCGAACTTGAACTTGACAGAATGAGTGGTCAAGAGGATCGTAACTCCTTTGCAATGGAACAATTAAATGGCCCCCCTCCTCCTTCTTCGCATATCAATGAGAATCAAACTACACCAGAACAGCTGAAACAAGCCTTCGGATCAGTTGAAGGCTTCCCTAGCGACGATGACGATCTCTTCGACGATGATGATTTCACTAATAAGGCGTATGAAGGACGCCCTCCATCACATTATCCGTATAACGGGTACAACGCATCGCCCCGTAGAGGGAGCGCTTTTTATCAAAACAGCTTTTCCCAGCTTCAACTGCCTCATCAATCATATCCCTTAATGTCCCCAGGAGAAGGATTTCATCTGCCATACCAAGCTCCTTATGGGGCAAGGCATTACAGAACTTCAACGTTCAGCACTAAGCAATTTCCTGAAGAATATCTCTATGAAAGGCAAATAAGCGGATCACCTTCGGTAACTACTTTACCAAGCCATCACCTTAATAATAGTGGTTCGTTTGCTGGAAGAGAATTGGATTTTCCTGATAATGCTTATAGCCCAGCGATGAAGCATTACAGTCAATATTCACCATATAATCCTGCTTTCCTAGGTCAGCACCCTTTCCAAGACCCCAACTCTCCAATGATGACCTTCAGTGGGGAAGACTATAATACAAATCCTCTACAAGATATTGAAGAAGATGTGGATCCTTTTGGCGATGACGACTCGCTTTATTCCGAGACTGGAGAAGATATCGCAAGAAGAGCTACTATTAAAAGTCAGGTATCTGTTGAAGAGCCAGAGACCGATAAGAAGAAAAAGAAGAAGAATAAAAAGAAGAATAAAAAGAAGGATGCTGAGAAAAAAGATGTGGAGAAAGTTGGTTTTGAAGACATAGAAGATGAAGATGATTATAAACCAGCATTGAGGTACACAAAGACCGTCAAAAAGGCAAGATTAGTCAATGGTAACTATATAATCGATGCACCTGTTCCAAACACTCTTTTGAATGATTATGGTGGAAAGATCACTGATGGTGGGAAAGAAATGTCCCTTTTGAGATACACTGCTTGTATTTGTGGACCATCTAACTATACGAGCTACGGGTATGGACTTCGTCAGGCGTTATATAATCCACCAAGACAAACTGAAATTATGGTTTGTATCACCATGTATAATGAAGATGAAATGGCATTGGGAAGAACTTTGAAAGGGGTTTTCGATAACATTGAGAATCTTACAAAGAGAAGAGATCCTACTTGGGGTGAAGAATCATGGAAAAAGATTGTAGTTTGTGTTGTTAGTGATGGTAGAGCAGCATTTAATGAGAGATCTGAGAATCTTTTGGCTGCTATGGGAGTCTACCAAGCAGGTTATGCTAAATCAAGAATTAATGACAAGGGTGTTAAAGCACATATATACGAATACACTTCTACAGTTGGTATTGAGAAGATTAATGATAGAGTACATCTTTGTCCAAATTCTTCACCAGTGCAACTTATCTTTTGTTTGAAAGAAAACAATGCAAAGAAAATCAATTCCCATCGTTGGTGTTTCCAATCATTTTCTCCTATTTTGAATCCTCGAGTAGTGATGTTATTGGATTGTGGTACACTGCCTGCTTATGATGCTTTCTATCATTTATGGAAGGCATTCCGTGATCCGAATGTCGCTGGAGCATGTGGGGAAATTAAAGTTTCTCTTGGTCCTGGTAAAAGAGAGCTTAAGAATCCATTGGTGGCTGCACAAAACTTTGAGTATAAGATTGCCAATATTTTGGATAAACCTATGGAATCCGTTTTCGGATTTATTTCAGTTCTTCCGGGTGCGTTTTCTGCTTATAGGTACGAGGCGCTCTTGAATGTTAATGGAAAAGGTCCTTTAGAGAAATACTTCAAGGGTGAATTCTTGCATCAAGATAATAAAATTGGTGATGCAAAAGAAGATGATGAGAAGGAATTAAAAGAAAGAAACTATTCAGATGCAGGTATCTTTTCTTCAAATATGTACTTAGCTGAAGATAGAATCTTGTGTTTTGAATTAGTATCCAAGAAACATCATAGTTATATATTGAGATATGTCAATGAAGCAACAGCGGAAACAGATGCTCCTGATCGGATAGAAAACTTTATTCTTCAAAGAAGAAGATGGCTTAACGGTTCATTATTCGCAGCTGCTTATGCGGTTTTCCATTGGACTCAAATCTGGAAATCTAATCATTCGTTAATAAGGAAATTGGTTTTGCAATTAGAATTCTATTATCAAATGTTAACATTATTGGTGTCTTGGTTTTCCATGGCATCATTTTTCCTTGTGTTTAGAATTTTAACTGCTAATGTTGGTGCACTGGATATGCATTTTGATGCTGGTAAATATATTGGAGTGATTGTATTGTGGATATATTTGGCTTCATTGGTGTGTACTTTTGTTTTGGCTTTTGGTAATACTCCAAGAGGTACGAGGAAATTTTACACTGTCATCACTGTGATTTTCTCAGTACTTATGGCATATATGATGTTTGCTACTATTTTCCTTGCTGTCCACACTACAATTTCCGTTATCAAATCACACAAGCACAATTTCCATGCATCCTTGTTGATGACAGATTACAAGTTTAGAGATTTAGTGGTTTCTGTGGCTTCGACATATGTTTTATACTTTGTTGGTGCATTCATGTATGGACAGCCAAGTTTCATGTTTACCTCATTCTTGCAATACCTTGCCTTATCCCCTTCATATATCAATGTTCTCAATATTTACTCCTTCTGTAACATTCATGATGTTTCTTGGGGTACTAGAGAAATAGAAAAGGCAAAAGATCTTGGAACTGCAAAATCAACAGGTCCAAAGAAGGATGAATTACTAATGATTGCACCAGGTGATGAACATGAACTTGAAGAAACATATTGGGAAAATATGGAGAAGTTGAAGGTAGTTCCAATGCAACCTATCCGTGCCAATGATAAGAAACAATCCGATGATGATTACTATGCGTTTATCAGAACAATAACCGTGTTGATATGGTTATTGACTAACGTTATCCTTATTGCTATTGTGTTGAAGATCTTGGGTGTGTCAACATTGGTTGATAAAGGAAAAAGTGAAGAGAACAAAGATGGTTCAATTGCTGGTAATGCAACTATCTTTTTGACAGTTATTTTATGGATTGTGGCCGGATTAGCTGCGTTCAGATTCATTGGCAGTACTATTTACTTAATCCTTAAGCTCTTCCGCCCCCTTAAGTGGAAGATGCGTTCGAACAAAAATAGTTGATTAATATGCCATTGATTTACAGTAATCAAATCCATCCAAAACTGTGAGGTAAATAGATGATTATTTTTTGTGAGCGGGTGGCTTTTTATACAATTTACCATTTAAATGAAAATAAAGTCATATCATATCAAGTCATGGGCTTATCGCTATCAAAATTATTATTTAGGATATCTCATCTTCATATAATTTTTCCAGCTCTAGCCTTATCAAAAGAAATCTTTTTGATTAATCTGCATCTAGCTTATGGAATTCTATGCGGGCTGCATCTCTTTTAGTAGCATAGCTGCATGAACGGCTCAATCGGTAGGTAAAGCTTTATTTCCTACTATATCCGATTACCATAATATCCGATCGAACATTGAATGAATTCCGGTGACGGTCCGATGGTTGCCGAGATCTGCTCTAGGGATCCGAGAATCTTTACAAAATGCTATTACTGAGTCCGACCACAAACTACTAATATCGATAAATCAAGAAATTTGATAATGAAAATATTCAAAGGTTATATAGTTATCTCGTGGCAATAGATCATACAATTATAAACAATGTAGATCATCTCCAAGGTCCAAAGCAAGATCGTCACAGCAGGACCTTGATAGGTTTCAATAACTTTACCGACTTAACGAACTCGGACCGATACATCACAAGCGGGGCCTATTACGTCAACCCACTACAAGCCAATGATAGAAGCCACATATTGTACGCGTCCGGATATAACACTGCAAGTTAACCGATGAGTTTCAGCAGTTCATGTAAGGAAGGCATGCATTATTGAAGCAGAAGCTAGATATCAACACCGAACTCACACTTTGTTCTGGTTGCCAGTAATAGAGCCCTCCGACACAATTGCTTTTCTACAGGTGTTCTCAAATATGTGGCTATATACTCTCCATAGCAAGTGTAAACAAAAAGACAATAGATTGCTAATTTTTTTTTTAGCAGGACATACCCGCCGATGTTTTTGCGAGCCAAGACAATACCAGGGGTATTACTAGCATCCCAAGTAGATAAGGGAAACTAACACTTATTAAACCTGAGGCATTTATTTGGCATAAAACCAAATAGAACGCCCCGCGCAGTTTTTTTTTTTTCTCCTGGAAGGGAAAATTAAGTAATTGAAAATCCCAGATTAGAGACATTTCATACAGATAATAGACTCTACAGGACATTTTTATTTCTTTTTGGTTTTGTTCTGAAAGAGCCCCAACGCGTCGAACCACCCACTCGTATGCGGGGTTATGGAAATGGCTAGTCTTAAAGTGTTGGGAAACTTCTTGTAGTTAGATAATTGCTACCAATAATATTTGTTGTTATAATTGTAGATGTAGTAGCCCTACGGTCGTTAAAGTTCGATTGTTTACATGTTTATTTTTTTTTTTAATACATTATCTTAATGTACTGGAGAGCGTTTTCCAGAGTCAAATCCGACAATTCGCTAACCCCTGGACCGCATATTTCAGCCTTGACGAAGCTGCTGACCTACCGGTGCACAAATGCACCAGCGGCAGCGCGGGCGGTACATTTTACATGGTAAACTGGGGAACATACAAAGAGATATTGGAAACCCAGCATATGATGGCAGCAAATATGTCCATAAGCCAGTATTTTGTATTGCTAGGAGTTTAAAGCTGTTTCTTTTTATTTTTCGTTCCTTGAAAATATATTGCCAATTTAGTGGCTTGTTCTTATATCCTTTCCCCTTTCGGCGGTAAGCTCCAGCAACTTAATATCACTCCACTATACCCCCATCTTATCAATCTCTACTATAAGGCTGGTTCCCTCCCAGAACTGGATGTCTAATCTACACATACTACAAACGGATTAGAAGACAATAATTGCGATGTGCCTTGTAAGCAAAGCAAAGGTGGGGTGAAGGGAATTAACGTTTAGGATCTTGCCTTTTACCGTACCCCAAAGTTGTTGTCATCGACAACAATCCGACAAATCCGCGGGTGATTATCGACTTCAAAATGTCTCCTCAAGCAAGCTCCCAGGAAAACCGAAAGTTAGAGGCGGCAACACTGGATAGGCTCGGTATAATAAAGATTCTCCAGCCGCTTACCATCGGCTGGTAGGGCTGTTATTTCCATGACAAACAATCTGCTTGGGCTGCTTTTCATCTTTGCTCCGATGCAGGACACACGCCGGCTCATGTTCATTGCCGTAGATCGTCTCTTACAAAATACGCTGGCCAGTTCCGACATGGGAAGGTATATTGCAGCCAACTTCACCTTTAAGTCTATCGAGCCGACCGGATGGAGCGGTAAACGACCAAGTCTCTAACCATTACTCTACCGTATATCCATTTTTCGACCAAAAAACCGACTAACATGTTATGCTACATTTAATGTTTTACTACCTTTATCCAAACTTTCAATGGTTATGTTGTATTTTTACCTTATCGAATTGTTCGGAGACTTACCGGACCCTCGGCCCCCGGAACGAAAAATTTTCTTTTTTCCATCTCTGTAACTCCATCCACTCTCTTTTCCTAATTTTCTTTTTACCTAGCCAGTAGATCCTGCAGGTGGTGCATGTGCCAATTTGTCAGTTACCTAATTCGCATGTTTGTATACAAACTTTATGGGTGAAAATTCCCTCATGTCGCTATCTTTATTGGAACAAGAGTAGTGGACGAAATGCATGCCTAATAAAATCCTTCCGGGTATAAAAACAGGGATTTTCCCTTTGGCAATTCTTCTACCTTGAAATAATTCTTTGTTTTACTCTTCGTTAGAATAGGTATAGAAACCAGTTCTCCATAAAGTATATCACTAAACTCAAGCTTCTTGCTGGAAACGTTTGTGTTTATATTGAACGGATTCTATAATATTAATAAAAGATGAGTGGTACTGAGCCAACTAACGAAAAGCCAGTTAAAGGCGATCAAGATGATGATGAAGATGAAGATATTGATCAATTAATCATAGATCTTCAATCTAACCATAATGTCGGTGAAGAGGATGATGAAGAAGGTGGTGCTGATGAGGGTTCTTTCAAGGCTGTTCCTGAGGAATTGTTGAAGACTGACCCAACTACCGGTTTAACCGAAGATGAAGTCCACAAGAGAAGAAAGAGATATGGTTTAAATCAAATGAAAGAAGAATCTGAAAACATGGTTTTGAAGTTCGTCATGTTCTTCGTTGGTCCAATTCAATTCGTTATGGAAGCCGCTGCTATTTTGGCTGCAGGTTTGGAAGATTGGGTCGATTTCGGTGTTATCTGTGGTTTATTGATGTTGAACGCTTTCGTCGGTTTCGTCCAAGAATACCAAGCCGGTTCTATTGTCGATGAATTGAAGAAGACTTTGGCTAACACTGCTTTGGTTATCAGAAATGGTTCTTTGACTGAAGTTCCAGCTAATGAAATTGTTCCAGGTGATATTTTGCAATTGGAAGATGGTACTGTTATTCCTTCCGATGGTAGAATTGTCTCCGAAGATACCTTGTTGCAAGTTGATCAATCCGCTATCACTGGTGAATCCTTGGCTGTTGACAAGAGACACGGTGACTCCACCTACTCTTCTTCTACTGTTAAGACTGGTGAAGCTTTCATGATTGTTACCGCTACTGGTGACTCTACTTTCGTCGGTAGAGCTGCTGCTTTGGTTAACAAGGCTGGTTCTGGTACTGGTCACTTCACTGAAGTTTTGAACGGTATTGGTATCACTTTGTTGGTTTTCGTCATGTTGACATTATTGGTTGTCTGGACTGCTTGTTTGTACCGTACTGATAAGATTGTTAAGATTCTTAGATTCTCCTTGGGTATCACTATCATTGGTGTTCCAGTCGGTTTGCCAGCTGTTGTCACCACTACCATGGCTGTCGGTGCTGCTTACTTGGCTAAGAAGCAAGCTATTGTTCAAAAGTTGTCTGCTATTGAATCTTTGGCTGGTGTTGAAATCTTGTGTTCTGATAAGACCGGTACTTTGACCAAGAACAAATTGTCCTTGCATGAACCATACACTGTTGAAGGTGTTGAACCAGATGACTTGATGTTGACTGCTACCTTGGCTGCTTCCAGAAAGAAGAAGGGTTTGGATGCTATTGATAAGGCTTTCTTGAAATCTTTGGTTAACTACCCAAGAGCTAAGTCTGCTTTGACCAAATACAAGGTTATTGAATTCCAACCTTTCGATCCTGTTTCCAAGAAGGTTACCGCTATTGTTGAATCACCAGAAGGTGAAAGAATTGTTTGTGTTAAGGGTGCTCCATTATTCGTCTTGAAGACTGTTGAAGATGACCACCCAATTCCAGAAGATGTCCGTGAAAACTATGAAAACACTGTTGCTGAGTTTGCTTCCAGAGGTTTCAGATCTTTGGGTGTTGCCAGAAAGAGAGGTGAAGGTCACTGGGAAATCTTGGGTATCATGCCATTGATGGATCCACCAAGAGATGATACTGCTGCCACTGTTAATGAAGCCAGAAGATTAGGTTTGAAGGTTAAGATGTTGACCGGTGATGCCGTTGGTATTGCTAAGGAAACTTGTCGTCAATTAGGTTTAGGTACTAACATCTACGATGCCGACAGATTAGGTTTATCTGGTGGTGGTGACATGGCTGGTTCTGAAATTGCTGATTTCGTTGAAGCTGCTGATGGTTTCGCTGAAGTTTTCCCACAACATAAGTTTAACGCTGTTGAAATTTTACAATCTAGAGGTTACTTGGTTGCTATGACTGGTGATGGTGTTAACGATGCTCCATCATTGAAGAAGGCTGATACCGGTATTGCTGTCGAAGGTGCTACTGATGCTGCCCGTTCTGCTGCTGATATCGTTTTCTTGGCTCCAGGTTTGTCTGCTATTATTGATGCTTTGAAGACATCTAGACAAATTTTCCACAGAATGTACTCTTATGTTGTTTACCGTATTGCTTTGTCCTTGCACTTGGAAGTTTTCTTAGGTTTGTGGATTGCTATCTTGGATACTTCTTTGGATATTGACTTGATTGTCTTTATTGCTATTTTCGCTGATGTTGCTACCTTGGCTATTGCTTATGATAATGCTCCTTATGACCCTAAGCCAGTTAAATGGAACACTCCAAGATTGTGGGGTATGTCTATTATCTTGGGTATCATCTTGGCTATCGGATCCTGGATTACTTTGACCACTATGTTCTTGCCAAAGGGTGGTATTATCCAAAACTTCGGTTCTATTGATGGTGTAATGTTCTTGCAAATCTCCTTGACTGAGAACTGGTTGATTTTCATCACCAGAGCTCAAGGACCATTCTGGTCATCCGTCCCATCATGGCAATTAGCTGGTGCCGTCTTTATCGTCGATGTCATTGCCACAATGTTTACCTTATTCGGCTGGTGGTCACAAAACTGGACTGACATCGTCACTGTGGTTAGAGTTTATGTTTACTCTTTCGGTGTCTTCTGTGTTATGGGTGGTGCTTACTACATGATGTCTCAATCTGAAGCTTTTGATGACATAATGAACGGTAGAAAGAGAGGCCCAAGCAGAGACCACAGATCTCTCGAAGATTTCTTGGTATCCATGCAAAGAGTTTCTACTCAACATGAAAAGTCTAGTTAAGTTGATTAAGCTTACTGCATAGAGCTACAATTTTTACAATGCTTTTCCGTGTGGATATTAATTTTAACCTTCAATATTCACTCATTATAATATTGACTTTTATTCCCGCATTATTTGATTCCCGTCTGATATAATATTTAATTTCGTATTATAGTTTATAGATAATATTATTGATTAATCAAAACTTGAAAATGTAGTAAAGGGTTTTTTGATTTGCTATCGAATCATGTTGCGAATATTAATGCGCTCACGTGTTATGTCATGTAAAAGAATGTAATAGTACGTAATTTGTTTTGTATCCGACGGATATAACCCTTAACTGTTTATCGTTTAATGTAAAACATTTCGCTCAAGGTTTCATGGTTTAATTATCTATAATTTCAGTCAGATCTTCGATTTTTGGGGAATCGAATTTTCCCAGATTACGGGGAAAATCTGTAAAATATTGCGTGGGAAACATTTCTCCGCATATTTTATTTTCACTCCTCCTCTTAAACGACCTCAATGAGTCTCTGTATTTGCGTCAAATATATTCATAGAAGTCTCAGGGCTTAAACAAGTAAATACCCCTTTCTGTACCCAGCTTGGCATTTCTTGTTTCGATGATGTAATTAATAATTTATTTTAATGCTGCGAAAAGAAATTAAAGTGCGAGTATCTCGTCACCTCTTTAGGGTTTTTTTCAGACGCATGAAATAATTCGCCAGATTTCTTTAATAACCACTGGGAATGTGATCTAAGCTATGTATGAGAACCGCTGTTGTGAAACCATATATGAAATGTAGGTATTGTAAGTTAATGTCCGGGTGTGCGTAGAAGAAGTTGACGCTCGAGGGGTCAACGCTCAGAAGAGGTGTCATTATCCTGCTTAGACAGCCTGGAGAGAACCTTCTATTTTTCTCTAGAAGAATTTCTTTTAAAATATTCATTCAAAGACCCCCCCCCCCACGGATGGTCGTCGAGAGAGATAGCTAGATATGAGAGAAGGCTCTTTAGCAGCCCAACATTACACAGTTTCTGTAGAAATCTTTTGGCGAAGTTAAACGTGTAGAATTAGCGAGGACACAAAAGTGCTCGAAAATTTAATTCGGGAAGGAGCATAGATCAATTTTGTGCCCAAGATTCCTAAATTTTTACCGCCATCGTCATTTTATAAATTGAAACAAACACACGAGTTTAAAAATCACCAGTTGCTGTGTGATTTTGTCGACATTAGCATTAAATCTGTTGGAAAGGTTCTTTCCAGTGTACATTATTTGGGATCTACGTACTATATTTGTTCATATTCATTTTTTTTTATCATACATTACTTTCGTTGGTAATCGATTTTTTTGAACGTCATTTCGTTTTATTATTCATAATTGAGGCCTGTTCCGCTTGGACCGTAAAGAACGTCAAAAAAGAATTTGACATAAAGTGTTTGCAAGGTCGCTGTACTATTCATTATTTCCGAGGTAGCATTCAGCGATTATACCTTTACATTATTTAAGCCGCCATTAGACGGAGCTTAAAGCTCATATCAAAAAAAAGTTTAGAGATTAAGAAGTTATTTTGCATTTGTTTCATTTACATTACTGTCGTTTGTTATTAGCATTTTAATTCGTCATGACAAAGGAACTACACCCACGGGAAACATCTATACCAAATTCTATGTCTGATGATACAAGATTTGTTTCGAATGGTAAAGCCACGGACTTTGAATCAAGATCTCTTGATGGAAGAGTGAGAGACCAAAGAATTGGAGGCTCGAGATTCACCTCTAGTGGCTCTGTTGGAGGAATTGGTGGCGAATCTCATTTCTTCCCGAAAGACAGCTTAGGTTTGTTGGGCCAAGATTCTCCCTTTGGTCCCCATACTGAAAAGCCTCAAAATAACCATTCACTTCAAAATAACCGCGATGGTTCGGAGTTGGATCTTGTTGGTGCTTTGGGTAACTTGGACTTAGATGATGATTTTGAAATCTCAAGAGACAGCAAGGAAAGTTATGGCTCTTCTGATGAACATGATACTTCAGACTTTAATTACCACAATCTCAGTCTGAATGCGCCCTTGGCATATGGTGACAATAATAGCCAATTTTCTTATGCTTCAAGAGCACAAGGTGGTTCATTAACTCCAAATCCTTCTATGGGATCCTTTAATCATTCAACCTTTGGTCAAGTGACCACCCCAACATCTACTTGGGGTAATTTTGTACCTTCATCTGCACCTCCATTGTCGTATCAAAGAAAAGTTGATGGTAATTCTTTGAAAAATGCCGACAGAGATGTTCCTTTCTCAACTAAACCGTTTGAACTTCCTGAACACGAAAAAGACTTTTCGATTCCAAATACTTACGGTGCGAGTGTTGGCCCAGGCTCCATGATGCATACAATGAACTTCAACTCGACTGCCTCGCCAAGGAACCACGGTAATTTCGAACAACCATTTGCACCCTTAAATGGGTTTATCGGTACTCCAACAACAGAATTTTCTCGTAAGTTTGATGGAAGCTCTTCAGAGAGCGATTTAGATAGTTCAGTGCAAACGGATTTCAATACTCCTGGTACTGTTCCTAATCTTGCTACGAAAAATGTTTCTGTTAACAATACACCAACCTCGAGCTTTGATTTCCCTATGTTCCCTAGGGTCAACACTATCCCAAGCCCTGGTGGAGTTCCAATGCCAGTGACTGGGCCATTACCACAAGTACCGGATGTGCCTGCGATGGCTGAAGCTAAGCAGCTCAACAATGTTTTAGCATCTAATGATTCACACAGAAACTTCTTATACGAGAATTATGGTGCCCCATATCAATCGGTTCCTTCACCTCCGATCATGCCTATGGGTGCATGGGGTCAACAGTTTTCAAAACCACGTCAAGGTCCATCTACTGCAAGGGGTGTTCGCTCACAGCAGGTAGTTTCAAGGAATGCACCCATGAGCTCCAATGTAAATTCTTACTACAATGATGTTGGTAGAGTAAACAGTATGGGAAATAATGGCAATGGGGGCCAAAATCGTTTGGGAGTTAACAGAAGACATACTAATGATCCCGCTAACGCTCACTCAAAAGGCCACCATCATAACAGAAGAAAGGGAGACGATGCCAAGTATGTTAATGCGTCATTAGATGACTTCACGGGTAACATTTTCAATCTTTGTAAAGACCAACATGGATGCCGATTTTTACAACGCCAATTAGATTTGGCCAAGACAACCTCAAATGATGGCAAAAACAAAAGTGAAATTGCTTCGACCTTAATCTTTAATGAGGTTTATTTGAAGATTGTAGAATTGATGTCCGATCCTTTTGGCAATTACTTGGTACAAAAATTATTTGAAAGTGTTACCATTGATCAGAGAATTATTTTGGTTAGAAATGCAGCACCATCCTTTATCAAAGTTGCCATGAACCCACATGGTACTCGTGCATTACAGAAATTGGTGGAGTGTGTTTCTACCCCTGAAGAGTCCAAAATCATTATTGATACATTTGCTCCTCATATTGTAGCTCTTTCCACAGACTTAAATGGGAATCATGTTATTCAAAAATGTTTACTGAAGTTCAGTAAAGAGAACAATCAGTTTATTTTTGATGCTGCTTCAAAGTTTTGTGGACAAATTGCTACCCATAGACATGGATGTTGCGTTCTTCAAAGATGCATTGATTACGGTAGTCCTGAACAAAGGAAACAATTGGCACAAAGAGTATCGGAAAACACTACTGGACTTTCATTAGATCCATTTGGAAACTATGTTGTGCAATACGTGTTGAGTAAAGGTGACGCTGAATCGGTTGGTTTGATTTTGCAAAATTTAAGGTCGAATATTTATTCATTATCGTTGCATAAATTTGGATCCAATGTCATTGAAAAGTCTCTTCACAGAAATCTACTCAGTGAACCTTTAATTGATGAACTTCTTGAACATAAGGAAAAATTATCTACCTTATTGAATGATCCCTTTGGGAATTACGTCTTGCAAACAAGTTTGGATATGGCGAATCAAGAGCAGTCTTTGAAATTATCTGAAGCTCTTCAACCATTATTAGTTAATATTAAGAACACGCCACATGGTAGAAGAATATCAGCAAAGATTCAAAATCTACTTTAAGGGTAGGGAAAACGCGTTAGATACCCATTTCGTATGTTTACTTGGTAATGTCTATGTATTGTCCGGTAGTACGGACTTTCTGCACTGAGGGGATGGCGTAACACTATGCGAAAAAGAGATGCAGCCTTATGCACGCGGTGAGGCCGAGCAAACGCTCCCATACTAATACATATTCGCTCGTTCTTAAATTTTTTTTTGGCAGTTTTTGATGCAGGTATCGGTTGTTAAATTTTTTTGAACATTGAACGCGGAGTTTGCCTTAGTATATGCTGAGCTAAGAAAAGGCAAATTCGGCTCCCCGAAGGTCGCATGTAACCTTGTTATACACGAAAGCCTTGTTCTAGCCTGTGTGGTAAAACATTTGCCACTGTCAAACCTTCAATTGTAGTATAGTTTATGCGATCAAATTGACTTCAGTAACTGTGAAGTTGACATCACATTTCATGTATTTAGTTGTACATTAGTTTAAAGCGTTTAACTTACATAATTTCTCCTAGTGTAGACAAGGTAAATTTCAGGTTTGACATTCTATATATATTGTTATTTACGGCATTCCTATGTTGCCTGTGATATAACCGGTAATTTTGTTTTTGTAATATGGTTATTTACATACAGGATGAACGGTTTAATGCTTGATGCTAACGTGGAGAGAAGACTAAAACCAGACACTTACATAAACATAGTTTAATAAACAGTTTTCATCTCAGGGATTTCATATCAACTATTGGGAGCTACTCACCATGAATAGCGGAGGTTTTAGGCCCCCTGGCCCACTGTCTAATGAACGACTAAACAATCTGGAGAAAGAAGTGAGCAAGCCTAGAAGACCAATGAAAAAGAGAAAATACAGTCGGGGAGGTTGTCAAGAATGTAAACGAAGGAAAATGAAATGCGACGAAGGTAAACCCTTTTGCTACAATTGTACCAAGCTATCAAAACACTGTGTCTATGAGCTGAAGAAGTATAGATTTGAAAATGTCAATGAATCGATGCCTGCTCATCCCGAATTTGACAGGCTGTTTGAGAGTCTTAAAGATCGAAATAACAAAAGAAGTAACCATTATAGATCCTCTCAGGCGATGCAAATGAAGTTTTATGAGCCAAATGAAACCACAGAAAGACGAACTCAGTGGTATCCAAATGACCTTAATGTTAATTATCGCAAATTTAGTACTTCGGCTTCACCGTCGGAGAATACCTTTGATTTTAAACCCCCCAATTTCACCGTGTTGGGAGATCAAAAACCTCAACTAGATAAGCCATATATGGATCAGATACCATATTTAATGCTGGATCAAAGGAATGTTCCCAATCTATCAACATATTCATACGTAAATTCAATTCATCATGCACCCATTAATCAAAATCTAAGACAAGATCACTTGGAACCTTCATCCACCCCAAATAATATGGGTTCTACAGTGCCAATTCATGTTGATACAGTTAATAATGATATTCCACAACCTAATGTTAACGCAAATGTTAACCCGAATGTTAACATGAATTTAAATCTCGCCTTGAATCAAAGCCTACCACAAAGTTTCACTCCAGCTCTTAATCAAGAAATGGCTCCGAATATATCTCCGATTACTGATGTAAGATCTAATGTTGACGAAATCCAAAGAACCCTGAGTGCTCTAGTTGGGCCATCGAGCGAATCCATTGAACCGGAAAGTCTTCCGGGAGGCTATTTAAGTAACGATTTAAAGGGAATTTTCGATGAAGCTTTAACGTTGGTTAATGACTTAAATGTATTCTTTGAATCCGAGTCAAGTATATCAAGCTCTGACATAAATCGAGATGGTGTGGAATTGTCCTATGGGCAACCGAATCTCTCTGGCTTTTATGAAAACCCTGAAAAAGCAGCTTCCCCTTCGATAGCTGATACCTTTACTATAGATGAGTTTCAGGAATCTTTACTAGCTGCGAATACCAATATGAGTGTGGAAGTAGAGGAATTGGAAGATGATATACCTCATTCGGTTCTCATTAATGAAATTGCATCTCGCTATAGATTAACTGCCACTAATTATTCATACTTAATTGATCTTGTTTCAACAAGATGCTCCTACCATATCTTTCCATTCGCATCATCTATTAATGCAAATGAGGTGATTAATTTGCTTTTGAGATACCTGCAAGCTTGCCCTTATTTGCTAACGGCATTATTGACACTATCTGCAACATTCCAATATAACTTGACTCTGCGTAAGGTACACAAGGAGGCCAGGAAAACTTACCTTTCATTGAGTATCAAATTATTAGGTGAAGCCTTTCCCACCAATGGGAAAATCAAATCCTCTGACATAGCTCAAATGATAGAAAAGCTTCTTCTCACTGATCTTCTTTTGGCGTCCAACGTAACCGCAGTATATGCGGCCGATCGAAACAATATGGACTCTTGGAATACCCATATTGGACACGCGAGACAACTATTGGTGACATATTTAAGTTGGACGTCAACCTTGAACTCTAATCATTCATGTGGACTAGCTTTGGCAAAGACATGGTTCTACGCCATAGATTCGTTAGCACGTCTTAACCATGTTTCCCTTGGACGAATGAACAATATCCTCGATGTTAAATCTGTCAAAGAATTGAACAAAATAAGAAATGAGATACTACGGAAGACAGGTTATTTTTCGAGAGAAGCTAATCCTAAATTCAATGATGCTTTACGTAGACTGAGGCTTATTACCGTTGGTTCGATAGAATTCAATCTCTTTCTTGGATATACAATGAATGTTGTTCTACTAGAAGAACAGCTAGTTGAAGTAATGGATGTTCTTGCTACAGATCCTTATCATCAATTCACCTCAGACCAATTGGCAAGTTTATTGAATTTAGTTCACAGGGGAAAGGGTACTAGTATTATCCCTCAGGTGTGTAAAAAGAATTTCATAATTCCGGAAACTAGTCCAGCACATCCTGATAATCCGAATAACACGGTAAAGCTCCCTTCCAGTGCTTTTGGGAGATCTGTCGATGAGCACTATAACGTTCAATATTATTCATGGTTCGACTTGTCAGAGCAAATACATTTAGATGTTCTTTATATCAAAATTTTAACGGATAAGGAGCTTTTAAACTTACCCATTGGCCATCCTCTTGTTCAGAATATGAAAGAGAGATTGATGAAATATTTAATATTTGTTAGACCAAAAGATTCACCAATCTTCGAAAAAACTAGACCAAATATTCTTGCAGAGAGTGAAAACTACTATATCACACATGAGGAATTTGATATACGTTGTACTATGATACAGTCAATATTTAAAATATGTTATCACTTGGTATCAGATGAAGCCGGCTTTGAGCCACTTGAACTTTTTTTCCAAGGATTAGTGAGGCTCGGCAATGGGAGCTCGACAAACGCTCTCAAATCGTTACAATATAAAAGGGAGAGGATTCGTCAAGAACCCTTGGACAATGACCGTCATATTTCCTACGAAGACAATGAGGATGATAGCCTACTATTCTGTTGAACTTGCAATTTATGCAAGTGCTCGGATTTGTATCGTAAAAAAAAAAAATGCTGCCTACTATATGACGTATCATGTCCAATAAGGAAAGTATTTCTCAATCGGGCATGTTGCTTATGTACAAGACTATTCAGAAAAGGGTCTTACCTCCAAAAAATGCATGAAAGCGCATAAACTTACTTTCCACACGCCCACCATGGAACATAGCTAGAACTAGAACATCACCTTTATTTAATACTACTATATGACCAGCAATGATAGAACATGGGCTTTCATGGTGATGTAAATTGATCAGAAAAAAAAGTCGCCGATTGCCTACTGTAGAGTTCACATAATCTGTATCGAAATATACTTATATATGTATCGTTCAGATAAAGATTTATTGTTGACATTCCAAAATGCAATGATACTCCTAGGTTAAAGAATAGACACATTTAGTTTGCATGAAGTATAGCAGCGGTTTTCCAAGGATCAACAAAGCATGAATTCTTTGTTCTAAATTCGACGGCTACTATAAGCGACTTATGGACAAAGTGAAGAAATACATGTCGCGTTATACAATAAAATGACTTTTTCTTTGATCTATACAAAATAGTGGTCCTTTCTTTGTTAGTTTGGGTGAACCATACACCATAGCAACTAAACGACGTATGTGCAGGTCAAGATGAAATATTTGTTTACCGCTGTTTGATTCGATCAATTTTTTTGACGAAGTCTGTAGCTTAAGAAACCATGGGTGAAGAAGTTGGATCCAGAGATAACAGTGACGTCGGAAGCGATGTTGAAGATGTTTCTGTACTTCAGATTGAACCAAAAAAGCTAAGAGATCCAAGATACTTGCCGAAAGATGAGATCGAATACGAATTCGGTGGCCCATTAGGTGCAATTGGAATGATGGTAGGATTTCCATTATTGATGTGGTATATGTGGATCAGTGCCGAGTTCTATAATGGCTCATTGGCTAAACCAGGGATTAATGAAAGTTGGACATATTTCATCAAAAAGTTGATTCATTACTTCTTAGATTATGGGATTCCATCATTCAAGACGTGGTTTATATTCCTCTTCTTTATAGTGCTTCAAGGGTTCTTTTACTTGTCTTTGCCTGGTATTTGGACTAAAGGACAACCATTGGAACATAAAAAGGGAAAGCAATTATTGTACTATTGTGATGCTGTGTGGTCATTTTATACGACTGTTGTTCTTTCATTAGTTCTTCACTTCACTGGTATCTTCAGATTGACATACCTTATCACATACTTTGGAGAGATAATGACTGCAGCTATTATCACAGGAATCGTCTTTTCTGTCGGTTTGTATGTTTATTGCTTGAAAGTTGGCGATTACTATCGTATGACAGGTAATCACATTTACGATTTATTCATGGGCGCTCCATTAAATCCTAGAATTGGAAAATACTTGGATCTTAAAATGTTCTTTGAAGTTAGACTTCCTTGGTTCACTTTATTTTTCTTGTCTTTGGCTTTATGCTTGAAACAATTCTCGGATTATGGATATGTCAGTCCTCAAGCCTTGTTTGTGTTATACGCTCATTGGTTATATGCTAATGCCTGCGCCAAGGGCGAAGAATTGATTGTTCCCACTTGGGATATGGCTTACGAAAAGTTTGGCTTCATGTTGATTTTCTGGAATATTGCTGGTGTTCCTTACACTTACTGTCACTGCACTTTATTCTTAGCATACCATGATCCAGCTGAATATCAATGGTCCATAGGCTACAACGCTTTCTTGTTTGTCTTTTTAACCGTGGCTTATTACTTCTTTGACACCGGAAACCGTCAAAAGAATTCTTTCAGAAAGCAAATGTCAGGAATCACTGAGCTTCGTCGTACCTTCCCTTATTTGCCATACTCAGATTTGGTTAACCCCAAGTATATTACAACTCAAAATGGATCCTTTTTGTTGACTGACGGTTGGTATGTATTTGCTAGGAAAATGCATTACACTGCTGACTACTGTCAAGCATTGTCATGGGGATTAATCTGTGGATTCTCTTCACCATTTCCATGGTTTTTCCCAGTGTTTTTCTTCATTGTCTTGGTTCATAGAGCTTACAGAGATCAAAGAAAATGCCAAAGAAAGTATGGTAAGGATTGGGACAGATATGTTGAAGCTTGTCCTTACATGTTTATTCCCTATGTTTGGTAAATTACATAGATTTGGCCTTATAGAAGGACCAAAAAAAAAAAAAAGAAAAGTTTATCGAAAAATTTGACATCATTATTTCTAAACTCGATAGTCGTTAATTTGAATACGTAGTTTCAATGGATAAAATAACTCTTTAATCTTTTTCTGCGATAGCTACCAATCTTTCATCTATCTCATCTGGAGTCAAGATAACAAAACCATCTTTGGTAGCAACACCCACTTCAATATCATTTTTCCTAAAATCTGTTCCCACTACAGTTCCCAAAGCTGTGATTGCAAATTCAACAGTTTCCTTCCAGTCACCCTTCACATGGTCACTCTTCTTGAATTTCTTTTCCAAATGTGTGGTGGCCTCTTGTTGTTTTGGACCAGTCGCCACGGCCTTGTAACTAGTGTAATAACCAGCAGGATCACATTTATAAATTTGGGGACCTCTCTTTTCTTCCACGTCGAATTGAGCAAAGGTTAATGCTACTCCCAAGGGTCTCATGTAAGCTCTCTGGGTATATAATTGTGACAAATTTGCCATTCTCTTGGCCAAACTCTCCACGGGCATTTCATACCCATATTTGTAACGAAATTCAGCTGCTTCTGCACGAGCCCTTAATGCCTGAGCTCTTGCGTCGGCTATCGATCCAGTGGCTACCAAGCCAATTGAAGGCGTGATCTTGAAAATATATGAGATTGTCTTTGGATCTAACAATTTATCAGGGATCTTCTTTTGTGAGATTAATACAGCAGAGTCTTGTCCACTAACACCTAAAGAGGTGATTGCTGATGAGTTGATCGCCTTGAATGCATACTCTACCTGATACAATCTTCCATCAGGGGAGAAAATCGTGATATGTCTATCGAATCCAGCGGAACCTATACTTGGTTAGTTTCAAATCTTACACTGTTGCTATGCCATCGAGTAGACAGCTTTGGAATTGAACCAGCAAAATTACTTACTCATTGTGGCCAATAATTATAGTGAGTTCCAATGTACTTATCCTGTTATCTAACAGTGGCAAGAAATATGTTTCCCATTGAAATCGTTCGCTCTAAACGCGACATTTACCTCTAGGTGGCGTGTCGCATATATCAGTTTTAACTTTTATACAATGCGACATTATTTTTTGAATTAAATGTTCTTTAAGAACTTTTCTTAAACTAAAATTCTACTATTTCACTTAATTTTTTGTATCTGATGGTGACTTAAATATGACTATCCCTATTAGCGAGACATCCACATTCACAACGGATGCAAAAACGAAAGAAAAGACCCCAAATTACTTCTTGAATACATCACAAAATCTCAAGAATGTATCATACCATTTTAACCCAGAGGTCAGTCAATTTCACTTTGGACCACATCATCCTATGAAGCCTTTCAGACTTCTACTCACCGATAATTTGATGATATCATACAAGCTTTACGAATTAATGGACTTATATCTGCCAAGAAGGGCCACGAAAGACGAGTTGTTACAATTCCATTCAGATGACTACATAGATTTTTTACAGAGCATTACACCTGAGAAAACAGCTAAACTTAAGGATAGTGTTTTGGCAAAGTTCAATATCGGAGATGATTGCCCTGTTTTTGATGGTATGTATGATCACTCTTCTATACATGCGGGAGCTTCCTTGGATGCCTCTCGAAAACTTATTAGTGGTATGTCAGATATTGCTATAAACTGGTCTGGAGGTTTACATCATGCGAAAAAATCGGAACCGAGTGGGTTCTGTTATGTTAACGATATAGTGTTAAGTATATTGAACTTGCTAAGAGTTCATCCCAGAGTTATGTATATTGATATTGACTTACATCATGGAGATGGGGTTCAAGAAGCGTTTTATTTAACTGATAGAGTGATGACAGTCTCATTCCACAAATACAATGGAGAATTCTTCCCTGGAACAGGTTCAGTGGAAGAAAATGGGTTGGGAAAAGGTAAAAAGTATGCTGTAAATGTTCCCTTAAGAGATGGAATAGACGATGAGTCTTATGTTAGATTATTCAAATCAATAGTGGATCCTTTGATCACCAAATTCCGTCCCACATGTATAGTTCAACAATGTGGAGCTGATTCTTTAGGGATGGATAGGTTAGGATGTTTCAATTTGAATATCAGAGCTCATGGAGAATGCGTTAAATTCGTGAAATCATTTAATATCCCCGTGTTAGTAGTTGGTGGGGGTGGATATACCCCAAGAAATGTGTCACGATTATGGTGCTATGAAACTTCGGTTTTGAATGATGTTACCCTCGATGCAAAGATCCCTAATTATATTCCATCATATGAATGGTTTGGACCAGATTATTCGTTACATCCTCAGTTAGAGGGACGAATAGATAATAAAAATACTAAAAAGTACCTAGAAAGTGTTAGTCAGACAATTTTTGAACAATTGAGATACCTTAATCATGCACCTTCTGTTCAAATGTCGGAGATTCCTCCTGATATATCTGGTTTAACTGAAGAAGAGGAGGAGATAATCAAAGAACTCAATGAGGAAACAGAAGAAACCAGAAAAATTAATAAGGCAAAAGATGAAGCAAGAACTAACGAATTGATAGATGTATAATATGACTATGTATAATAATCAAATGTAATATAGATTACGATGCTTGATATCTCATTATTTCCTAATTCTCGCCCCTCGTCTTGCAAGTCGCGCTGCGGTTAAAATGTGTAGACAATTTTTTAGCAAATGACTAAAATACTTAGACTTATATAGTGGAAAAAGATAAAGAAGTGAACATTGTTGAAGAGCTAGGGCTGAAGGTTTATGGTACGATTGTTGCGTACTAGTTAAAGGTGAAGCATTAGGCAGAAAAAAAGTAAATGGATGTTTCCACACTAACGATTAATAACGATAATAGTAAAAAGATTATAAATGACAGCTATAGAATTGTGACAAAAATAGGACATGGGCAATATGGGAAAGTCTTTTTGGCCGAAGATATAAAGTATAATAACAAATATGTAGCGATAAAGACAATTAACAGAATAGATAGAACAAAGTTGATTACGAAGACCTATTTGAGCCATACCACCAAGATTAAAAGGGAAATACAAATTATGAAAGAATCGAATCATCCAAATGTTGTTAAATTATACCAAGTTATAGATGATCTAAAATTCGATAAAATCTTGTTGGTGTTGGAATACTGCAAATATGGTGATATTGATTGGAGAAATTATAATCACTACTATGAAAGATATCAGAACAATAATCGGCTTACATTAAATCGTATTTTAAGAGACGTGGTGAATGGCTTAGAATATTTACATAAATATAAGGGCATAATTCATCGGGACTTGAAGCCCTCTAATCTACTTATAGATGAAAATTACGGTATCAAGATATCGGACTTTGGTGTCAGCTTAATTCTTGAGAATAATGCAAATGATGACATAGAACTTGGTAAGACAATGGGTACCCCAGCATTTTTCGCTCCTGAACTATGTCAGTTTGTCAACAATAGATATTCAATGATCAAAGATTTGGACAAAAAGGTGAAAATAGATTCAAGGATAGATATATGGTCACTAGGCGTAACTTTATACGCTTTAGCATTTAATTCCATGCCATTCGATGGATGCAATGAATTCGATTTGTTCAAGAAAATAGTCAAGGATAAGGTGACATTTCCTAATATCAAAAAGAGTTCAAGGGCCCTGGAGGCAGATTTAAAAGAATTTAAGTATTTAAAGGACCTCATACTTCGTGCACTCGAAAAGGATCCAAATCAAAGAATCACTATAGATCAAATAAAATATCACGAGTTTACGTTATTTGACCTTAATGAAAAGGAAAGAAAGGCATTTCAGAGTTTCAATAGAAATGTCCTTGAGAAACAGCATAATGAAGACTTGACTCTTGCAGGTAAAATCAAGCATTTTTTCACAGGCAAGAGTTCAGAATCACATCAGATACCCAAAAATATCCAGAGGCCTTCAGAAGTTAATAGATCAGAAAGGCCAGATCCAAGGACTTTAATTGACTTGGAACCTGTGGATGACATTTTGGATTCTTATTTCGATGAATCCTCCTACATAGAGAGTGACGAAGACATTGAGTACAGCTCATCAGCAATAACTAAGGAGGATGAAGAACAAGATGGTTTATCAACTAGAGGTAGCAAACAATCAGGCTCTTTTCACAGTAGGCCTTCACCTCTCTTGTTACAGACAGATCAGTTGGAAAAAAGACCTTCATTACAATCCCGACAAAGTGATGCAACAAGTCAAAATAGCTCTGTTCGGGATTCACCCCATACCCCATTAAGCACACAAACTGCTATTATAGGAGCAAGCACTCCCAAGTCTTCAAATTCATTTTTCAGTCCTTCAAAGAAGTTTTTTTCACGTAAAAAGAACGCTGATAAAGCCCAAGTACAAAAGCATACTATAGGATCACTTTATTCACTAGATGATAATCCTGCAACGTTCATGGAACCCCCACCACCGCCTATATTTGGAGGAACTACGAATATGGGACCCCCTGCCGGTCAGATTGCGTCACATTCAAACACAAGAAAAAATTCCATGACTTCCTCTTTCAACAGCCTTTCCAGAATTACGAGCTCGAGTTCATCATTGAATCTCAATGCGTACCTCACGGAGGAGAACACAAGGGCGGAGTCAACTTCTTCCAAAAACCTGCTTAGCCGCTACCAGAGAGGAAAGTTCCATTTGCAGGATCTGGGAAGCGCATCTTCAGACATTGATTCTTTAAATGACGAAGCAGATGATCCGAGAGAGAATGATGGAAGTGAATCTTTCAATAATACGGGTCAACTCAGCGATAACGAGTACGCAGATGAAACGTTTATTGTGGAAGATGACAAGCGGCTCACAAATTTTAAAGGCATGCATGAATACTTGGATGAATTAGTGTAATATCTGTCAACTATTGGAAGTTCTAGGAACTTGGCTCTCAATATTAAAAAATATTTTGCATGAGACCTATGCAATTAGGACGCAATGGAAGTGGACGCGATGCACAATACGGCAATCTCGCAGGAAATAGTAAACACAAAGTCAGCCTAATCGCTAGTTGTTTCCGCTGTTCATGACTTATTCTGACCTATTGTCTTTGCAATCAAGGAGATAGTCATTGGTGACGCAATAATGAATGAAGGAGATAATCATTAAATTTACTATATTGTTAATTGAATGAGCGGATATAGATATCAATACTATAAAGTCATAATTTTCAAGATTCTGATCGCTGAAGTTCGTGTATATGTAAGGATACAATAAGTGTTTTGAATAACAGGACCAAATGTATCACTCATTAGCTACTGCCTACATGTCTGGAAAATCCCGACTGAGGGTTCTGGTGTAACAAAACCCGACTTGTCCTCAGGACTACCTCGGAGTATTTTCCTAATGCAAATTTCATCTATTGTAACGCGACTCCACATATCCGAGGGGTGCGTTATTCAGGTAGAGTATCCAAGTACGTGAGAACCTGTTACAGGTTTTGTAGCACTTCGAACTTTTGTCGAACGCTAAATTTAGCCACCAGCTGGAGTTTAGAGCGACTTATTGAAAGGATCCGATGTCGATCATTTAATGATCATCCTGCTCTAAAATTTTATGTGGGTGCATGGCGTATGCGCTTTGAATATGTGTGTAGATGGGCTATATGAACTTGAGACACTTAGTAAAAAGTGAACTCAGCTCCCCGCGCGAGCCTTTCAGTAAGTTTTGTCAATTGTGAGTATCTATTGGCTTCCTCCACTTGCACCTATACAGTATTTGCGGTGAAGGCTTGTTCTTACATGATCACACTTGTTTCTCGCTTGCCATTTTCAACCTGTATTTACCTTTTTGATGTAAATAAAAACAATAAAATTCGGAGCGTACCGCGTAGTTATGCCAGGAATAGCAACCAAATTAATTGGAGTCTGACATAATAAAACTGTACCTTTGAAACGCACCTCTCTAATTGCTTCGTTGCTATTTGATTTAAAAATAATCACTAGCCAGCATTTCTATCTCTCAAAACTCTGCTGTGTGACTTTGCACTTTGAAGTCAAGTGTCCTTTGGCTCCATAATTACGGATTATTGGGATTCCTAGGTCATTCCCACACTTGTCGACTACTCTTCCCCTGAAACGCGACACGGGGCTGATAGCATTACAACCAAAAAAGTGTTACGGGCTACACACTTTCCTGTTAATTAACATATTGAATAGACAAGGAATATTAATCTTAGACTCAAAGAAATATCCTCGAGAGACGATAGGTACTTGGTTTGATAGAAACTCATATCAACACGTTAGATTCCACCCATAAAGGGATCATCTGATATATGCATTCACCACTAATTAACTAATACATTGCATTCAACAGTTTTGTTCAATTAATCGCCTTGTTTGCACCATTTTGCTTGACAGGAATAATATCTGTCATTTTTAAAGCTTGCTTTGTTGGCTATACAAGTCACTCATTAAAAGTGTATTAACTGCTTACCATAATCACTTTCCACCAACCCCTGCCACTCGTTTTAGCAGTCAATTGCTTATAATATTGCTTATCCTAATTGCATTCAACAAAACCTAATTTGCTAGCAAAATCGCTTACAAAATAGACAATCACTCAGTTTTATTTCACTATGTTAAAGAATAGCAAGGGAAACTCACACACGCTTGGTGTCCCTACTAGAGTAGAGCACAAGAAAAGAGACCGTCCATTGAGCTCCTATTTCGATACCCCATGTGAAGAGATTAGTGAAGAAGTTGAGACACCATTAAAAGTGAGCTCACCTACAAATAATGGAAGGTCATTACGAAATATATCTAATTTAGTATTTCCTCATATGAAGAAATGGACAGCCAGAGGATTGACCAGATCGATGAGTGCAGTATCTGAAACATCAAAGTTTTTCACTTCTTCTCCAAGTAACGGAACCGAAGAGATATCACATGATGGCAGATCTGTACCACAAATGCGCAGTAGCGCCGAGAATGTTCATAGTCGCACTACGTCAAAAGTGAGTTGCAGCCTGTTATCACTGAACTCTATTAATGATTATCAAGACACAAAGGGTTCTCCAGCAATGAATGACACATTCAAGATAGATGTTGGAGGTGATGAGGATATTCACACAGATGAATCTGATGAAGACAATGATTTGATCTCTTCTCCAACACAGGTGAGAAACGCTGGAACTAGGCCAGGTCTTCGTGGGAGTTTCCGTAGAACACATTCCTTGTTTGAAACTACTAAGGAAAAGGAAAACTTTTTTATGGAGGATAACTCACACCTTAAGAACACATCTATCAAATCTTTCAAAGTGGTCAATGATTTGCTTCCTAGGATAGATGATTGTGAAATGATTTCCATCTTAGATGGCAATAAAAAAGATGACTTTGATGAATTCATAATCATAGATTGCAGGTTCAATTACGAATATGAAGGTGGTCATATCGAAGGTGCTATAAATATATCTAGTCAAGAAGACTTAGAGTCTAAGCTCTTTGAAAATCATCTCCCCAACGGTCTGAAGAGACAACTTCTCATTTTCCATTGTGAATTCAGTAGTTGCAGAGGTCCTAAGTTGGCAAATCATCTCCGCAAATGTGACCGTAAAATCAATAGCAACAATTATCCTATGTTATCGTATCCTGATGTTGTGATCCTTGCTGGTGGGTATAAGAGATTCTACGATAAGTATAAACAAAGATGTGCTCCTCAAGGGTATATCGAAATGAATGATGCCAAATTCCAAGACACTTGTGAAAACGAAATGCATAAGGTTAGACAAGCAAATAAATTAGCAAGAGTTAAGTCTAACAACCATTCATTTGCAGAGAACTCACTCATTAACACTCACTTGAGATCGCAATCTTACTCTACAACAAAAAGTCACACCCAGAATTTGAAGATTCTAAAGAGACACAAATCAACCTTAGAGGACTTTGAATCGGGAAATTCTTCTCCATCAGACTTAAGGTTTACCTCGCCATCTGAAATCATCCCTAAATCAAAATTCCCAGGTCTATCACCATTCTTCAATGATGATGATACGAGCTCAACCAAGTCTGACCAAAGAAATAGCTCCGGATTGTTTTCTACCTCATTTTCATGTAATTCTTCGTTTTCATCGATTGGTGTTGACTCTGTGTTTGCATCCCAAGATTCGTTGTTGTCGGCGACTTCTAACGAACAAGAAGATTTTGAGTTGAGAAGTTCTAATCTCAATACAATGAAAGGTAGACATGGATCTACATCTTCCACATCTTCCCTTCCAAAGTCCTCATTATTGAACCCTATGCCAAGGAAGCCCAGAGCTTTACCTCCACCTTTACCAAGGGTTGGCCATTCCATGCAATCCTCGAAACAGCTGAAGAGTTCACATGGCTCTTCCACTGGTAAGGCCAACGCACCACTTTCCACCTTCAAATTCCCTAATGATTCTTGTGGTAGTGGTAAGCGTGGACACCAAGTGATTAATATGCCACCATTGTCCAAACCAACAATTCCATTAGCTTCGCCAACAGTTAGCTCTCCACTATCGACAGCAACTCCTATTTGCAATGGAAGCTCATCATCTTTGTTTGATCCAATCAATGATACTGCAGGGGATTTCAACGTTCCTTATCCAAATTTCCACTTAAACTCAGAGTCGGAATCTGAAGCATTATTTCCCTCAGGCAGAGAAAATTTTTTGTTAGATTTCAATGATTCATAAGCCGGTAATTGAGTTACCGTTCTCTTGTTGCTCAGCAGCATGAGAGTTTAGTCTTTACTTTCATAATATCACATTTAGTTTGTCTTTCTGAATTCTACATTAAATGTAATTTGAAATTGTTTATTTTATAAAGCTAGAAAATCATAACAAAGTAATCACTTGTATCACATCAATTAAAGGTTTGCCTTATCAGTGATCAACTTGATAGCAGCATTGTTAATACAAATGGTCTTTCTTTCAATGACATGAACTTGGAAAATGACAGTGTCACCTTGCTTCCAAGCGAAAAGTCTCAAAGTCTCTCCAGGGAAGACAATACCGGTAAATCTTGCCTTGATTTCATTGAAAGGACCATATTGATCCAACAAAGCTTTAGCAGAAAGACCGTAAGTACACATACCGTGTAAAATTGGCTTGTCAAAGCCTGCACCAGCTGCGAAGGCTGGGTCAATGTGCAATGGGTTTCTATCACCAGACAATCTGTACAAAGCAGCTTGATCAACGGAAATCTTAATCTCCTTGACGAATTCTGGTTCAGTCTTTGGAGCATTGAATGGTTGAGTAGAAAAGGATCTTCTTTGCACATATTGCTTAGTTTCACCTTCAGCCTTCCTAATAAAGAAAGTAGCTTCGTTAGAGAAAACAGGTTCTCTGGTCTTGGCATCAACAGTGTTAGAACCTTGAACAACAATAGCGTTAGTGCCCTTTTGAGTCACTTGCATAGGAGTAAACTTGGTTTCGAATGTAGCTTCGATAGGGATTGGGTACTTCTCAACTCTGAGGTAGTGTTCACCATGTAACAAAAACATAGGGTTGAAGTTCTTCAATAATTTGGCGAAGGAATATTGACCTGGACCAGAGTTAAAAGTTGGCAAATGAGCAAAAGTTGGAATAACTTGAAAGTCAGAATCATTCTCATAAACATACTTCAATTCTTTGGAAGTAGCACCAAGACCAAGGTTATACAAAATAACGTCTCTGTCATTGTATGAGAAAATAGGAGGTTGTTCATCTTCCTCTTCATCTTCCTCTTCATCTTCATCATCGTCATCGTCGTCATCACCTCCAACTGCGGACAAGATAGCCATAGAGGACTCAGTTGTGCTCTTTGGATTTTCAGTGCCAGTAGAGAAGTCAGTGATATCAGATAAGTTACTCTTAACAAACTCAGGAGTAACATCTTCTTCCTTAGAAACAGCACCTTTAGCTCTTTGCCATCTGGTGTTACCGATCCAGCCACCACCGGCCTCAAAGGTCTCACCATTAACCTTAACTTCATCAGAAGCTAAGTAAACCAACAATGGTGCGACATAACGAGGTGGATAAAGCTTAGCATCATCTTCTGGGAGGATAGTCAAAGTCATGGCAGTAGTTGCATGAGGTGCAACAACGTTAGACTTGATGTTGTATTTGGCACCTTCAATAGCAAGCGTCTTGGTGAAACCCAAGATAGCTGCCTTAGCAGTAGAATAGTTGGCCTGACCAAAGTTACCATAAATACCAGAAGTAGATGAGATGTTAATGATTCTACCCCCGTTCTTCTCTATAAAGTGAGGGAAAGCCAATCTTGCCAAGTTGAAAGCACCTGCCAAGTGAAGCTTGAGAACACTGAACCAGTCACTGTCAGACATCTTAAGGAAAGATTTGTCTCTTAAGATACCAGCATTGTTAATCAAAACATCGATGGTACCATACTTGTTGATAACATTGTCAATGATTGCTTGTGATTGAGATGCAACATCGTGCTGGTCACCATGTGCTTCACCACCAGCTTTCTTAATCTCTTCAACAACACTAGATGGATCCTTGAAGTCGTTAACAACAACCTTGGCACCATACTTTGCGAAGAACAAGGCGTAGTCTCTACCCAAACCGGCACCAGCACCAGTAATCAAAACAACTTTACCCTTCACAGAGACAGGTGGAGCACCTGAGTTGTCATTAGGAGACAATTTTTGAGCTTCGTGCACTAATGTCTTATAATCATTCAACATCGATGGGTGTTGGTTCTTTAAATATTCTGGTTTCTTGGAGTCATCAAAGTCCAAAATATCGTCAATTCTCTTTCCAACAGATTCAGGGGTGAAAGTTTCATCTGGTTTAAATAAGACACCACCAGATCTTTCCCATCTGATTTGAGCAAAGAAACCTGCAGCAACCTCAAAGATTTGACCATTAAGTTGATTAGATTCATGAGTTAAATATAAGACCAATGGAGCAATCTTACTTGGAGCCAACCTTTCCAAGATTGGAGGTGGTAAGACAGTTTCGGTCATTCTTGATCTTGCTAATGGAGCAATAACATTAGCCTTGATATTGTATTTATCACCCTCCTTGGCTAAAGTTTCAGCGAAACCAATCAAACCAGACTTACCAGCAGAGTAGTTGGCTTGACCAAAGTTACCATACAAACCAGCTGGGGAGGATGTGTTAATGATTCTACCGTAATTCTGGTCTCTGAAGTATGGCCATGCTGCCTTGGTGACCTTATAAGCACCATTAACATGGACATCAATGACCAATTGGAAATCCTTTTCATTCATTTTCTTGAAAGCAGCATCCCTTAAGATACCAGCGTTATTTATCACAACGTGGACCGTACCAAAGCTCTTCACAGCAGTTTCAACAATTTTATCACCGTCCAAAACATTGTTGTAATCTGCAACTGCGGTACCACCAGCAGCCTTAATTTCTTCAACAACAAGGTCGGCAGCTTTAGATCCACCACCTTGACCACTCAATGATCCACCCAAGTCATTGACAACCACTTTGGCTCCTCTTTTGGCATATTCCAAACAGTAATATTTACCCAAACCACCACCTGCTCCGGTGACGATAACAACCTTGTCTTTAAAATCCAATGCCGACATTTCTTTACTTAAGTACCAGTAACTTTACTGTAGCATCCGCACTCGCAAATGAATGAAATATATTTCACTGGAAATTATCCCAGTTTATATCAAATTGATTGCGGGGACGCTGTGGAATCACCGGTTTACGCTTGTGATAGGGAAGACCGAGGTGCTAACGCTTAGTTCCGCAGCCTAAAAAATTTACAGTACACGAGTCAAAAGAACAGAGACTACTACAATTATATCTAACAACTGGTAAAAACCCATCCAATTGAGTTCCTTCTTAAATATATAAACCTCTGGGTCAATTGAATGGTCTTCCATCCTTGAATCCCCCCAAAAAAAAAGCGACTTTCCGGAAGATGTCGTTCCCCCGGTCTAAAAGAATTAATGCGCTTTCCCAGCGAAATAGCATTTTGAGTCGCCCGCAGAATGCAATAATTCTTCCATACCCCCTGATGTAATACTACCCCTGCAAGCTAGAATTCATATTAGAGAGGAAAGGAAGAAGGAGAGAGAAAGAGAAGAACGTATGAAGATTAAAGTAATTGAGTATCTCTACCATCCTTAAAAGAATTGACCCAACAATTCAAGGAATCAATAAGGTACGACGATCCTGTCAATTGTTATATCCGTAACCATTTAATAACCGACCCCAGATTTGACGATTTTGGGTCTCGTTTTCCTGTATAATTTCAACGCCGAGAGAGCATTCCTTCAAGCCGAGGTTAATACTAAGGGGCCGAATGAGTGCGCCGAGGACCTTTTAGCGACTAGAGCAACGAATTTTACGTGTCAATTTCAATTGTTATTTTTTCCACCGCTCTGAACACTTCTTTTTCATCTAACATAATCACCTGATGTTTCGCGTGATGTTCGCTCTTTCACGACATTAAAGAGACATAGGAGCGACATCTTGATACGCCCTTCTCAATTACGCAAATGACCAATAGAGAAATGAAAGATAAATACTCGTTTTTTCTTCCTTTATCAAGACACTAGCATAGTCAAATATTCTTGCAGGTCTCATTCACCTTCAAAGATCCTCACACTCATAGGATAAATCTATATCTCTATGACAGACGACGCAGGTGAATTCGGGAGTGATCTGAAGACACGGCTTCCTCTAGATACGCAAACAGTTGATTCTATACGCAAGTCCAGCGTAAGTTCAACAACCAGCACAAAAAAAAGAAAGTCAATAGATTCCACAAATGACCAGTCCCCTAAGGAAACTGAAGAGTCCACCTATAAACCTCTCCCATGGTATCGTCTTTGGATGTATGACTTTGTTCTCTGGATGCTTACTGTCATAATTGACTGTTTTTTCCGTGAGATTAGACCTCGAGGTGCTTTCAGATTACCCCGTACGGAGCCTGTTATATTTGTTGCTGCCCCTCATGCAAATCAATTTGTGGATGGCTATATTCTTATGAATCAAGTCAAAAGAGAGAGTAATAGAAGAATTCTGTTTTTGATAGCTGAAAAATCGACTAAGGAAAGGTTTATTGGTTTACTTTCCAAAATTCAATTATCAATCCCTGTGGTAAGGGCACAAGATACTCTTTCACCTGCTACAGGTAAAATTTATGTAGACCTTGACAAAGACAAGCTTTTAGTAAAAGGGAAGAACACAAAATTCACAACTGAATGTATGGTGAGAGGTATGATTGCACTTCCAAAGTCTTTAGGAGCCTCAGAAATAACGGAGATTATCTCGGATGTTGAATTGAGAATTAAAAAGGAATTTAAAGACACTGGTGTTATAAGGAAGCTTTTGACTCAAGGAACTAATTTTAAGAAAGCTGATAAAATCGACCAAAAAAAAGTATTCAAAAGAGTATTCAAGCATTTATCTGCGGGAAACTGCCTTGGAATCTTCCCTGAAGGTGGATCTCATGACAGACCGGATTTGTTACCCTTGAAGGCAGGTGTAGCGATAATGGCATTAGGTGCTATGAGTTATGACCCTAATGCTAATGTAAAGATCGTACCCTGCGGTATGAATTATTTCAATGCCCACAAGTTTAGATCAAGAGCAGTCATTGAGTTCGGAAAACCTTTAGATGTTCCGAAGGCACTAGTTGCCAAATACAATCGTCCTGAGTCCCTGAGAGAAGCTGTGAAGGAACTTTTGGATATAATAACCACTGGGTTAAAGGCTGTGACAGTAACCTGTGAAGATTACGAAACCTTGATGGTGATTCAGGCTGCTAGACGTTTGTATGCTCGTAACTTAGCACACTCATTACCGTTGCCCCTAATTGTTGAAATGAATAGACGCCTTGTTTTAGGATACCAAACTTACAAAAATGAACCTCGGATTCAAGAAATCAAAGAAAAGATTTTGGTTTACAACGAGAAATTGAAGCAATTATATTTGCCCGACCATAGTGTTGAAGACTGTGATGAAACACATAAAATGAGACTCATCCCAGTCTTGATTTACAGGGTTGTAAAAATCACCATTTTAATGCTTCTTGCACTTCCTGGTGCCACACTTTTCTCCCCAGTATTTTTGAGTGCGAAAATAATATCCAAAAAGAAAGCATCAACTGCTTTAGCAAATTCCGTAGTGAAAATTAAGGCGAATGATGTGGTCGCTACCTGGAAGATATTGATAGGAATGGGTATAGGCCCTTTAGTGTACAGCTTCTACGCTACACTAGGTACGTGGTATTGCTTTCATTATAGGTCGGTCTACTTCGGAACTGGAATCGTGGCCAACTTTCTAGCCCTATACATGCTTGGCGTTTTGGTCACATATGCTGCATTGATTACAGGTGAACAAGGATTGGATATTTTTAAGTCACTCAGGCCACTCTATCTTTCCATTATTTCTGGCTCCTCGATCAAGGAATTAAAAGAGTTCAGAAGAGAGTTGGCAACGGAGATCACCGATCTTGTCAATACTTTTGGACCTCAGTTGTTTGTTAATGACTTCAACTTGTTAGAAATGAAAGATACCCTCAATATGTCTGACCATACTCATTATGAGAACAGTGATGATGAAGAGGAAGCGAAGACAAGAGAATTGAAGGCCAGGAGGGCCAATAGACGTAAGATTGAGAGGAAGGCTGCCAAGCAGAAGGCTAACAAGGCAGAAGTCAATAAGAAGGATGAGATTCCAGATATTGCTTTAGTTAATGAAAAGGACGAAGTAACTAATAAATCGGAAGATAACGTACCACTGCATGAGGGAAGTTATTCCTCCCTTTCTGATAGTTACTCAGGAATGAATTCTGAAAATTCCTTTATCAACATTCCAATGTTCTCTGACTACCATCTTCATAAGAATGTAGATGAAAGTATGTCGGCCCCTTCTTCGTCGACATCAAGCACATCGATTTCTGACGACTACAATAATTTTAATAAGGCATCGCCTATAATCTCAAGAAAGAGCTCAAACTCCCATCTTGAGTTGAATTTTACTTCAGGTTCTCGAACCTCTGTTGGTGATAAAATTAGAAGTAAGCTAATGGAGAATAGAAAGAGAAATCATTAGTCAATTTTATTCTGTTGCATATAATTATCTCAAATGGTGATTGGCCCCTATGTATTGAAACGATTCATAATTCTTGATACGTTAGCATCCATAATTTTTAAATTTCATAAATTGGTAACTGTATTATGTAGCAACTTCTATGACACATTCATATTTTGGTTTTCGTAGAATTCGGCAACCTGAGTGGAGGTTGTTGCATCTTCAATAGCTTTATCATCCCGAATCCTAATAAACCTAGGGAATCGCAATGATATACCTCTTCCGTATTCTTGGTGGGCAGCTTTGTATACTGGACTCAAAGATAGATCTGCCGTCAATACCTCGAAGACCATCGATGGCTCGAACCAAATATCTGGGACAGCATTTGAGTTAGATGTATCATAAACGAAATAAGGCTTTGGTTTAGCAATTTCGGTTGGCCTTAATTTCTGGTAAAGGTCTGATAAAGCTTCCTCTGAAAATCCAGTACCTATTTTACAAGTTGTTTCGTATTCACCAGTATCATCATTATAGGACGCCAACAAAAACCCACCATAAGTTCCCGTTCTTTTACCTTTTCCGATATAAGCACCTACTACCACCAAATCGAGCGAATCCCCCACTCCTGCTAAATAGTCTTTCTTTAACTTTAACCAATTTCTTGATCTTTTAGAAGGCTCATAGTAAGATTCTGAACCATTAAGCATTTTCACCATCAAACCTTCACAAGAATCCTTGACAGATTGGTCCAATAATTGCTGTAATTCATCAATATTGCTGGAGTTTTTGGCAGTTGCAAATTGAAATTTGCCTTCAATTTCCTCGAATTGATCGTGCATTACCTCCCTTCTCTCTTTCAACGATTTTGTTATTAAAGACTCATTAAAATATAGTAAATCAAAGGCAAAGAGACAAATATGCACTTTTATATCTTTCTCATCGACATCTTTACGTTTCCTTGTTGAGAGCACCTGAAAAGGTAAGATTTTTTTGTTTTCTCTATCCCAGGCAACTGCTTCACAATCCAAAATCATACTAGTATTAGAGTGGTCAGCTTTGTCTTTAAATACACCATTAACAATGGATACTAAATCAGGATACCTCTGTGACATATCTTCAGAGTTCCTAGAGTATATTCTGACTTTACCACCAGGCATAAGGTGAACTTGAGCTCTTTCTCCATCATATTTATATTCTGAGGTGAATTCTTCATCTTGAAATCTGTCAAGTACCTCACTGATTGATTTTGTTGGTTTTGCTAACATAGGCTTCAAAGGTATCCCCGGAGTAATTTGACAGTATTGTAATAAATTAGAAACCCCATGTTCGTAAGCAGCTTTTATGATAAAGTCATAGTTTGGTAATTGAGAGAATGCCTCCCTGAACTCGTCTTCAGCTCCTGCCAATTTCTCAGGAGAAACCTTCTTTTTCGAATCTTTGTTCAGTTCAAAAGTAACAAACGCATTAGCTAAACCAACCAATACAGTTTTTTCAGCCAATCCAATACGAAGCTTACCTTCTAAAGATCGTATAAGAAACTTTGCTTCACTAGATTTGGGATCGCAAGCAGTAAGCATTTTATTAATTAAGGAGATCTTTTTAGATTGAGAGTCCTTTCCTGTCGATTTGGCGATCTTTGTTAAATTATCAAATACAGTATCGATGTCAAGTCGAGCAGGCTTGAACATAGTCCTTTGACTAGATCTCGACTTTTGAGCCACAATTCCCAAGTCTCCCACCTCTTGATAATCTTTCTTTATCTTTGCAGTGGGGCGGCCATATCCTTCACTTATTGCCTTAATGAGGAGAGTTTCACCCAACCCCAACTCCAAATCAGGTTCATAATCAGGTCCCAATCTATTAATAAACAAGTAGACAACCTTAACAAGGTTCTCTATCGTTGAATGTTCCAAGATCTCCAAGAAGAATAAGGATATTAAAGAAGTGATCTTGAGTCTGGATGATTCAGCTTCTATTTTATCAAAGACCTCGGCCAACTTTGAATAGTAAATCTTTTGAGATTCCAAGTGTGTATGTGATTTCTTACCTTCTAGATCTGCACTGATGAGTTCTTTCGCCTCTTGCACCCTATTTTCCCCATCGCTCTCACTTGTTTCACTCCCATCACCTTTGCTTAATGAAACAGATTTTTCTATAATATCTGGATTAGAATCAAGCAGCTTAGTCTCTTTGTCTTGAGGTTTATCAGCTTCTGTATTGGTTTTCAGAACTTCTGTTTTAATCTTTTTCAGTGTCATTTCAGGAACCACATTTTTTCTCTTTTGCAACTGTTGGTTGCCTCCGAAAAATCTAGCTATACTTTGCTGCTGTGGCATTCTAGGAATTGATGAGAGCCTAATTGGCAAGATCTTAATAGCTTTTACCCTAGCAAGCTTCGTTAGCATAAACCCCTATCAGATTTGCAAAAAGGCTCAATTGATGAACGTCATTTTTTGTTCTACGAACGCGACTTTCCACACGCGACAGCTTTGCTTGATGATCCAGTAGATTACAAATTAAAAAATAAAATACATAAAAGAGCGTTCGTCTTCACAACTCAGATAGAGACTTCCCAGATACCTTGGGGTCCTTGCTCTTCATAAATATCAGAGTCTATAAACATTTCACGCCCGTGGTTGGTGTTAGCACCAAATATTTGTTTGGAGTAAATAGAACCTCCCAAGAAGTATAGCACATCCCATGATGATTCATTTTCTGCAGTCTGCTTCCATTCAGGAAAGTAGTCGGGGAACTTTGACAACCTGATAGACGTAGGTACTTGAGTAACGTTGGAGCTATCATTTGAATCACTGGGTTCTTCCGCTTGTTGATATGCGGCAATAGCGGAATTTATTGCTTCCAGGGGATCAGTTTTCTCATCATCCATGGGCCTCACTACAAGGTCAGTATTAAGCTTTATTAAGAGAGCATCTTTAATTCCTGGGATCTTAAAAGTTGAACCTATGAGGATTAAGTTATCATAACATTCTTGTCTCTTTTCCAAGTCAGGGATATTCAACAACGAATTATAGACCGTTTTTGTGATTGCTTCTATCAATTCTTCAGCTCCACTGAATCTTTCCTTCCCAACAAATGTTTGTTCCTTTGTCCTGGAATCGATAAAGTAATTTTTATCTAATTCACTATTCTTTTTGGGCGGTGGTTTATTTTCATCATCTCCGTTTTCAGTTTTCATCTCGGCTGGATCTTTACCCTCTGCAACCAACTTCGCAACATCTAAGCCGTCATCTTCAGCATTATTCAAATCATATGAATGAAAAACACCATCATGATTATTCAATATTTCAAAAATTCCCGAAGTTTTTAAATCCTCTATTTGTTGATCATTGAATTCGGGTAAAGATTTCTTCAATGCTTTATTTATGGAACTACCACCAGTATGGATATACTTTGTGGCAAATTTGATTGTTTGATTATTCACAACAGGGCAAATTTCTGTAGTTTCCAGTCCCACATTTATCACTAAAGAGCTTGAAGATGAGCCGATTCCGAAATTTGAAGCGATAGAGATATCCAATATATTGAAAGCAGTTAACTCGAGTGTTTCAAAGACATACTTTGTAATGTATTCTATATTTGCTCTTGACCATGTTGAAGATACTATAAGTAATAATGGAATTTCGTTGATCGTAACTAATGGGTTATTTGATATTAAACTTTGTAATATGACTTTCAAAAAGAAATTAAAAGCATCCAAGTTATCAATCTTGCCCTTTCTTATTGGGTAAATTGGTGAAAGTCCCTCTGCTTCTTTGGCTTTAAATTCTTTTGTTGTTGGGTCTTGATACACAACGGTAGGTACTTTGAATTGAGGAGGCGACAATGAGTCCTTTAACCCGAACGAAAAAATCGTATATTCAGAACCGGGGTGAACTATGAAAAAATTGTCTTCTCGAAACAAAGGCATTATTGGTATTCAAAGTGTTTGCTAGTTCGTGTTGCAGCGTTTCTGGTTAAATTTCGACCGGTTAAGTCGACAGAATTTTTGTGTTGGAGTACACGACTACTGTCTCATTACATACATTGGCTTTACTTTAAAACAATCTAAGATCAAATTTGTCAATATATACCTATATAATTGAAGGAGGAATTGAACCAATAATGTTTATTAGATTAACTGCCGAAACAGTTTAAACTGTAGCAGTATATGACTTTGTGTTGTCCTTTTAAAGACCCTGATGAAAGAGAATACCTTTTGATGACTTTAGGAGACCCTTCTCCAAGATTGTGAAAGTAAAATTATCGTACTTTTGGTTCACAATCTGAAATGGTAATATATAAATATGCATATTGTTCAATTGCCTGCATTCGCTAAGAACTTGCTATAATTGGCACGAGTTCCAAGAACTGACTTTTTACTCATGACACTTGTATTTCTCTTCATATCAGACATTCTGTCGGTTGGACTACCATAGTCCACAGGTTTATCATTGGACATAAGCTTGATTTCGTTGATAAGTGGGAGGTCCTCCGATTCTAGAGGATCTGGTGGGAGTCTTTTCTCGGGCAGATACATACTGGATTGACTACCTGATTCCCCGGAACTGTATGACATACCACGAGCCTTGGTGGGTGTTGGCCTCGTCTTTCTAGGTATATTCTTGATATCTGTCAGAACTCTAGTAAGCTTTGGAGCCATGGGTCTTTGATGAAGAGGAAGGTCACTAGTACTTTTGTATTTTTGTTCTCTCATAGAAAATGGTTTAGCTGGTACAACTCTTGTTAATGTATTTCTCTTTTCCCTTGCCGGAGAAGATGATCTTTCGAGTTTCGAAGATTTGTCTGAATCACCTGATCCTCTATGATTCCGAATAGGTATATCTATATCATTGGTAGTAGGATATTCATCTTCATCGATCACACTTTCATACTCATCGAGTTTGGTCTGATCACCACGTCCGAATCTGAGTTGAAGTTCATTTAAGAAATTGTTAATATCACCTGTTTTTAATACTCCCGCATACCATAGGATCCCCCCTATAATAAGTCCCCATAAAACTCCGGCCTTCATTACGTTAATCATTATAAATGCATAGTGTAAAATTAATGGCTGAAAGGATTGTGAAGCTAATGCTATTACTATCCCGACAGCAAAGCTCGGCAAATGAAAGCCCGACATCTTTTCTGTGCTTGAATCAAAAAAGTCTAAAATCTTATAGTTTTTTGTCAAAGGTTTGATTTTCTTTGAGTGTTCCTGTTGATGTTTTGAAAGATCTCGATTAGGAAGTTTTGTATCTCTCACTTTATCTTTTTCGCCTGCGGCCGATTTCTCAGAATTGAGAGCGGCTGGAATTGGTTCGCGGGGTTCTGGCTCCTCGTGAACTTTGTATGAGCAATCGGATAATTCATTAAGGTATTTGTCTATCTCCTTTTTAGACTCTGATTCAGTATTGGCATCTTCTCTCTTGAGACGAAAGATTCCATCGACATCTTGCTTGTATACCAATTTTTTCTTGCCAACTGTAGTTGTTGTAGCCATTTTCTGAAGCCAGCAAAATCAATACTGAGAAAAAACCTTAAATTAAAAGATGCTAAATAATTGTTCTAAATGCAAAAAGGTTAACTGAATATTGAATTAAAGATTGACCCCTGTAAAAAACTGCTTTCAAACCCTATGTTTTTCTCCCCATAAAACAGGTTATTTCTTATCAAAAGAGACTTGGGCTTTGCTATTTAACCTTTGATTTTGTACCCTGATATTTGAATCTTTGTTTATGAGAGCTTGCAAAACTCAATTTTCTTCCCCTGGAATTCTCGTGCTATTTAATATTCCATAATGCGATAGCCACAAGAATTAGATCGTAATTTCAAATGTTTATTAGTCGTTATTAATGAATATTAGCTATCTGATAATTTCGTAACGAACTCGCCTGAAGTGCTGGATCGTCTAAAAGGTCGTCAATAAGACGATTCATTGGTACAATTCCTGTCTGAGCATCTAGCATGACTGGGGCCTATTGTTGACAATTTTCCCTTACCAGATAACAATATCGTACAGCACTCACTTTCCTAATTGGGATATATTAGGGATCCCGTAAACCTAAATGGAAAGATAAATTATTTACAATGCATTAATGGTTATATAAGGTGGTATTGACAACATGGCACATGGTGAGATGTTTCTTAAATGTAACCTCTTATTCTTCGAGCTAGTTGGATATCCTTCTGCATTATTGTCACACGCTTCGCATGTATAGCACAGAGATTGGTGTCCTCCAACAAATGAATTAAATAGGCTTCCGAGGCCTCTTGTAATGCCAATACAGCGTTGGATTGCCAACGTATACCATAATCTACTCCTACGTAATTTTCAGTGACTTCTTTTACAAGTCTAGCAAAGGGAAGCTTTCTCAAAAGTAAATCAGTCGATCTTTGATATTGTCTTATTTCTCTCAATGCCTTTGTTCCTGGCCTGTACCTCCGCTTAAGTACACCATTGCCTCTCCTGTTTACTGGAGGATCACCAGGTTGGTTTCGATATAACCCCGTTTCTTGTTGTCTTGAATTTGATGGTTGTCGTAATGCATTTGTACTTTCTATAGTTGTGGTCTCTCTGATGTCTACTTCTCGTTCTCGTTGCCGCCTCAACACAGACAATGAGTCCAAAGGCCGATTACCTCCGGTAGATATTCTTGCCATAGCTTATGAATTATTAATACGTGATGATAGTTTGACTAGTTCGCGTCAGATATTAGCCTATTCTGTTGCACGTTGCGGGTTAAGCAATTTTCAATGACTAGTAGCAAATTTAAGGATAGTTTCCCTGATAAAGAAATGAAATGTCAAGCCCCTTAGATGAGATGATACAGAAGATGTATTAATATTATTTATTATTTGTGATCTTTAAGTTGTAGCCAGCCTTCTGTTGTAAGATGAGTGCGTATATATATGCAGGATATAATGATATAACTTCAGTAGTGGTAGTCTTCCCATTTCACAAGATAGTATGTAATAGCTGCTGTGACTTACGCTTGTTGGTTGTTCCACCATCTTCTATAAGTCTCAATATTGATTAGAAAGAATATTTACACTATTTACAGGTTTTGCCGATTAGTCTCTGCTCATTAAGCTGACTTCCAAGTATATACAGAATCCCATTACTAGACTGAAATCACTTTGTTGTTTTAGTTCTTAACATTGCCATGCTCTTCTTCAGAATCGTATCTCCCTTCCAAGAGGTCATTTATACCATCTTGAATAGTAGCACTCTCATCATCCAACGGGATTTGGCTTAATTGCTTTTGCTTATCGTAACCTCCTAAAAGAGTGTTCATTCTCCATCCAAACTCTTTGAATGAAGATACGTCGGCTACCCAACCGAAACCAAAAGTAATCATCGACGCAACTGATCCACAGAGTAAAGTACCAGTCCCTACAGCAACAGCAGCATCCATAGTAAAATTGTAGCTTTGAGGAGGCATATGATTACCTTGGAACAAAGTGGGAATGTACTGCCTCGATACCGTGGCCCTATAAGCAAATCTCGATGCCAAAATAGTCAAGCTTGCCGATGAGAAAAAGAGAAGCATTTGCCTCTTCCTCCTTTGCTTATATTCCTCCGATGCTTTCGTTAACTTGAAGTTATTCTTCGAAAGAATATCATCCAACAAGGATCCCGAATTTGTCTGAAATTCGCCCATTTCCAATGGTTCTTGTTCCTTTGAGCTCTGATAATCTCACCAAAATCTAATTCTGTTTTATTTAGTTAGGCACACGAAATTTTCTCAATCCCAAAACCATACGGATTTAACCTCTTGTTATCACTTGCGGTTCTTCATGTACAGGCTACATTTATATGAACAATGGTTTTCTTAATTACTAGACTAAAATAAAATGGAGTTAACTAAATAAAACATTAGTGAGAATGGTAACTAACTATGTGGATTACAAGATGCGGACTAAATCTCTTCTTTGAATAATCCTCCTTGGTTCTTGCTCTTATCTAAAGAGAGTTCATCATCAAACTCATTGCTGGCTTCTGAACCTTCCTTAGAGACAGCTGGCTTAGAAGGCTTCTCCTCCTTGGCCACAGGTTTGGATGCTTTGGCAGGTGCGGTGGTGTTCTTTGTTGGTGGTTTAGCTGCTGGAGTGGATGGGGCATCCCTAGATGATGACCCCCTCAAGAAACTAGTGAATCTTCTGAAACCCTTCTTTTTGGTTTCAGTGGCAGCCTTCACAGCAGTTTCATACCTACGGTTTGTAGGAACAACGTGAACAGGTTGCTTTTTTGCAACTGGGGCTTCTGTCAATTCAGCGGTTCCACCAGTTGTAGCAGTTGCAGCCGTTGCATCAGCTTTTGGTTCACTTTCCTTTTTATTCACCAATGGAACTTCTTTAACAGGGGGAGCTTCAACTGAAAACAAGGATCCAGTGTCTCTCAATTTGTCCTCATCTACTTCGCTTCTCAAGTGTTCAGGCAACTCATTATTAATCTTATGCTCGTCTTTCACTTTCGTTTCGAGCTCTTTCTTTATTTCATCTTTTTTAGATGCCTTACTTGTCAAGTGTTGTTCCTTCTGCTTTTCCAATTCTTTGATTTTCTCATCGTAATCCTTATGAGACTTTTCGGCTTCTTGAAGCTCATCAGCTGATTTCTTGTGTAATTCATCAACTTGGGCAGTTGACTCTTCATGCTCCTTCTCAGCTTCTTCCAACTTGGTAGTGTATTCTTCGATTTCTGCTTTAGTTGAATCTAACTTCTCATTCAATTCTTTCAACTGGGTTTCATAGTCACTATTAAGCTTTTCTGCTGCTTCAACTTCACCCTTAACTGCATCTCTAGCATCAGTGAGTTCTTTCAATTTAGCAGTCTCCTCCTTCAAGCTATCTAAGGTAGGTTGGATGATTTCATCCTTTTCAGATTGCATTTGAGTCAATTCATCTTCTCTGTCCTTGATAAGCTTACCTTCTTCCTCATCAATTCTATCCTGATTTGCTTGTTTTTCAGCCAAAAGTTCTTCTCTTTCTTCAGCATATTTAGCTTCAGCTTCTCTCAATTCAGCCACCTTATCTTCAACTTCTTGATTTCTCGTGACCTTATGATTTTCAAGATCTTTTTCGGTGCCCTTCATCTTTTGTTCATTAGCCTTGACTCTCTCCAATTTAGCTAACTCGATATCGGCCTTATCTTGACTCTTCTTCAATGCTTCATCTTCCTTTGCTTTCTTGTGCTTCTCGGTCAATTCATCGTATTTCTTCTTGAAGACTAAATCATGTTCTCTTTGTTCCTCAGCTTTTACTCCTATATCCGCCATAATTGGTTGAACAATCAAAGTGGCCATTTTGTCCAATTCGGCTTGAGTGGTCGTTAAACCGCCTCCTAAGTGGATAAGTCCAGCTTGGTTGTTCTTTATTCTAGTGTCACTGTTCTTTTGAGCAATAGCTAAGGCATTGGCATAAGCTTGTGCTTGAGACTTGAAATCCGCAGGAGTGGTGGAATTAAAAGATTTCAAACGGTCCCGAGCTCTCTCCGTAGCAGCTGACAACAATGATGGATAAGCAACATCAGAAGCTTTGAAAGCTTGAGATCTGCGCTGAGTAGCAACTTGGGTTGAGTACCCAGCACCATGTTTCAAAGATGCCTCAGCAACTTGGGTTGAGTACCCAGCACCATGTTTCAAAGATGCCTCAGCACCTTCAGCAGCTAATTCTTCCTCATCATCATTCAAATATTCTGTTGGCTTTATTTTTTTAAGACCATGTCTTCTTACATCAGCATCTGGATTGAATCTTGAATTAAGAGATTTCGTAGAATTCTTGTTCGCTAATTTTGAAATCTTATCAATGTTGAGGGATGTGGTGGAAGATTGGGTAGGTCTGAACGAACCACTAGACGTTTTGCTAGTCAAGGAGCTTGTAGCAGCAGCATCAGCATAAGCTGAAGTTTTATCTTTTTTCCAAATACTGATACTTTCTGCCCTAGCTGCGAGAGCTGCGGTGTGTGCTTCTTGAGCAACTGTTCTTTCATAAGCAGGCTTGACGGTCAAATCGGAAGAGGCTGCCAAAAGAGCGGCAGTATCGGAGGCATTGGAATTGACTCCTACAGTTGGACCTCCAGGACCGCCAAATACACCTCGCTTCAATCTTTGTTGGTATATGGCTTGTTGTGATAATGGTTTCCCATTAGTTTGATAAATTGAGTGGGACATTTTAATACCCTTGTGCTTTCAATGCTTTTGAGATTTATACCACACACAATGGTCAATGCCAACTTTCAAAGGTCCCTTAAGACTATGTTCCTTCAAGAGCGCTTTCAACTGCTTTAAACCCCCTAGGGAATGAGAATGGGCAAATTAGCGAATTTATCCTGAAATAGGACGTTCACAACTACGATCTGCATAAAAGCTGAGCTTGCTACTAATGCAGGTAAGAAATTCCTGTACATACTCCAGGATAAATATTCACTTGCCTATTTGAACTGAGAAGAGCTACTTGGGGGACATTATATGCAGTGGGCTCATTTCATCATCAAAGGCATCATAGGAAATGTATTGTTACGCTATAGTGTCGTATCTCCAAGGTTAATATATATACATCTGGGGAACTGACGAACAAATTATATATGCTACTTAAATTAAAACTCTTGTCGGTTCCTCATCTTCCACGGTAATGTGGATACGAGAACGCCCACACTTTGTCGCCATAGAATTTCAAGCGCTAAGTTAATTCCTGCCTCGGGCCCAATCTGCGCTAGGGTAGCAGCCTTACCACAATGGGGAAACTAATATACGTTTTGGGAAGTATAAATGCAGGAATAGTCATGTCAATAGAAAAAAAAAACACCCGGAGGAAAAAAATTTAAATCGCAAATGATTATTACTTTTGAGCGGTACGGGAATCGAACCCATGTCTCCTGCTTGGAAGGCAGAAATGTTAACCACTACACCAACCGCCCATCTTTTCAAATTATCTTTATCTTTTGTTGCTTTTAAACGTCAGATTTGTCATGATTTAAGGCTAATTTCTTGCTCCCTTCTAGCGTGAGCCTCTTTTGATATTCTCTTATGCCATAGCTTTCGGTCCTCAGCTTTTTTTCTCTTCATTCCGTTATTTGGTGTACTTTTTTTTCGCAGTCACTTCTTGGAGAACAATGCCAAAATGCTGATGTACTACAGGCTTGCTACAGACCTGCTAAAGTGGCTTCAGTATCTAAGCCGTTAGGGAGTTTATAAAATCTCTTGACATCGAGAGGAAGCATCTTATTTGTTTTACATTCATTGCTGACATTAACTGTTCAAAGAAAAGTTGTTACTCTTCACCTTTTCGTAAGATTATTACGACGT